>PVHY01017272.1:0-31843 GCA_004024945.1 Uropsilus gracilis
AAAAAAAAAAAAAAACAAAAAACAGAGAGAAAGGAGGCTTAAGTATTCCAAACTTCAAGCTATACTACAAAGCCATAATAATTAAAACAGTATGGTACTGGTACAACAACCAACAATCAGACCAATGGAACATAATTAAGAGTCTGGAAATAAAGCGATACATATATAGTCAACTAATCTTTGACAAAGGAGTGAAAAATTTACGTTGGAACAAAGATAGCCTCTTCAACAAATGGTGCTGGGAAAATTGAACTAGACAAAAAAATGGACCAAGACAACTCCCTCACACCATGTACAAAAATCAATTCAAAATGGATGAAAGACATAGATATCAGACCTGAAACCACTGCATACATAGAGGAAAATTACGGCAAAATCCCCCATGAAGTACAATTCAGAAATCCCTTTCTGGAAACATCTGCAGAAGGCAAAAAATTGAAGGAACACATAAACAGAAAGGACTACATCAAATTAAAAAACTTCTGAACAGCAAAAGAGACAGCAGAAAAAAAACTAAAAGAAGCCCAACCAAATGGGCGAAAATTTTTGCCCTCCACAAGAGTGATAAGGGTTCAATAACAAAGATCCACAAGGAACTCACACAATTAAACCAAAGCAAAACAAGAAATCCAATCAAAAAGTGGGGAGAACTAAAAAGACACTTCTCCAAAGAGGAAATACAAATGACCAACAGGCGCATGAAAAATTGCTCAATGTCACTAGCAATCAGAGAAATGCAAATCAAAACCACAATGAGATACCACTTTACACCACTAAGAATGTCCCACATCAAAAAAAACAGGCAACAACAAGTACTGACGTGGATGCGGAGAGAAAGAAACACTTTACACTGCTGGTGGGAATGTAAACTGATCCAACCACTATGGAAAGTTGTGTGGAGGACCCCCAAACTAATGAAAATGGAACTACCCTTTGACCCAGCAATCGCTCTTCTGGAAATCTACCCAAAGGAGACCTCAGTATGGGTACAAAAGGACACCTGTGCTCAGATGTTTATTGCAGCACTATTTATAATTGCAAGGACATGGAAAGAACCCAAATGCCCCAGAACAGACGAATGGATGAAAAAGATGTGGTTATATACACAATGGAGCATTACTCATGAATTAAAAATGACAAATTTGATGAATTTATGGAAACCTGGATGTACCTAGAAGAAATCATACTAGCAGAAATGAGCCAGATAGAAAAAGACAGAAACCAAATGGTTTCACTAATATATAGACAATCAAATGAAAGTACACAACAGGAGGGTGGGGAACAGCTGAAGCGGTCAGGGAGGGGAAGTGGTAGGTGACGCCCAGGGATCAAAATGCTGTGAAATATATATATATATATATATATATATATATATATATATATATATATATATATATATATATAAATTATTTTTTAAAAAAAGATTTCCACAAGCCAATGAACAAACATCTCTAAGACCAGATGGATTCTATCAAGCATTTGAACAAAATATCAGTATTACCTAAAGTCTTTGCTAACACATTTCATAAGACTAGAAAAACTTTGATATCAAAACCTGACAAAAAACATAAGAAAATTCTCAGACCAACATTCCTTATGCGCATACATTTTTTAAAATTCTGTATAAAATATGACCAAATTAAATCCAGCAATATATGAAGGAATAATGCAGCAATACTAAGTAGAGCTTTTGTTCTAGAAATGCAAAATGGACACAACATACAAATTTCAATCAATATAATTGACTATATCATGCTAAAAAGAAGAAAAATGCCCCCTCAATAGATGTGGTAAAATTATATGACAAACACCGATTCATGAAGAAAACTTATTAACCTAAAAAGGTATTTACAAAACCTAAAAGTTAAGGTGTGAGACTGGGGTGGAGGGGAAACAATAATGTATGCATTCCCCTCTAACAGCAGCAACAAAGCAAAGATATTCACACTATTATTACTTCTATTCAATTTCAACAGGATTTCCCAGTTAATGGAATAAGGGAAGGAAGGAAGGAAGGAAGGAAGGAAGGAAGGAAGGAAGGAAGGAAGGAAGGAAGGAAGGAAGGAAGGAAGGAAGGAAGGAAGGAAGGAAGGAAAGAAAGAAAGAAAGAAAGAAAGAAAGAAAGAAAGAAAGAAAGAAAGAAAGAAAGAAAGAAAGAAAGAAAGAAAGAAAGAAAGGAAGGGAGGGAGAGAGGGAGGAGGGAGGGTGGGAAATTGTAAAGGAAGAAGCATAAACTTGTCTCTATTTGTAGATGACACACGATCATGAATGTAAAAAATCTGGGGCATTTATACAAAAGTTAAAAAGAATTTGGAAGTTAATTTATTTAAGACTCAAAACAAAATGTCAGTAGAAAGAAAGATCAATTGTATTTAAATACTAGCAGCAAAATGCTTGAAAATAAAATTACAAAACAATGCTACGTAACATCATAAATCACAAATTACATAGGGCTTTATATTTTTATTTATTTTGGGGGGCTTTATATTTTTAAAGATAACTCACAAGTCATTGCTAAAAGCAATTAATAAAGACCTAAATAAATGGCAGATATGGATTTAAAAAATCATTACTGTTCAGATAACTATTCTCAAATTTAATTTCTAAAATTAAAATATAAAACAGTGCTAGAACTACTGATTACATTTCCAAAAAGATCACTCATTTAGAATGATCATCAATCAATTGATGTTATTAATCTAGATGTTAACTCAGCTTGATTTCAAAGAGAAAAACAAATCTTGAAATCAATGGTTGTGATTTCCACCAGATCAGGCAGGAGAAAGCTGTCTGGTCGCACTTTCTCGTGGAAAACAAAGTCCCTACTATCCTTAGGGTGGCTGGAAATGCACTATAGTGAAGGACTATGTTGTGGTTATGGGTCATCACTTAGCATAATTTGCCCAGGACCAGATCACGTGATGAACATCGTCTGCTCAGATCCTACCTGCTTTATTTTTCCTCCTCCCCTTCCCTATCTTGTAGCTTAAGTTACACAGTGAGATTTCTAGGATTTGCTTTTGGGTTGGTTTTTGTCTGATCCTTTGTTTCTCTATACTCCACAAATAAGTAAAAGCACCCAGTATTTATCTTTTTCCTTCTGACTTATTTTGCTTAGCATTATCTCCACAGATTCTATCCCTATTATCACAAATGGCAAGAGTTTGTCATTTTTTATAGTTGAGTGGTATTCTGTTGTAAATATATACACTTCTCTAATTCTGGACAGATTAATAATTAAACTGGCCTAAAACTTGAACACTGAAGAGGTCATTTAGGGTTAATCTAGGATTAACAGGAGGGATAATCAGCAGAGTTTATCATATAAGTTTGGACAGATTGAAAATCCAGTTCCAAGAAAGGAGGAAAATAATTCAAAATTAAGCTTGGGTTATTAAGTGAAAAAGCAAGATTGGGAAACTCCCTGAGTAGGAAGGGGTGCTAAATGTGAGAGGCATCTGGGAATCACTGGGTCACAGAAACATAATTACATGAATGAGATGGGCTTTTCAAAGACTCCTTCTAACAAAAGCAGTCCTTTACCTAGATGTCAAGAAAGAGGAGGAAAGAGGAGCCCTGAAGATGCTCCTATCTGGCTGCCCTCAGAGTCACAATAAGACAGCCGATCCAAGGTATGAAAGGTAAGAGGCGTTGGTGGTAAAGTGGTGAGCATAGCTGCCTTCCAAGGTATAAAAAAGAATTCTTATAAGAAATGAGCACTTTGGTCGGAAACAACTTGTCTAGCTGAGAAATATCTCTCAAATGAGGCAACAGTACTGTGAAATAACAGAGGCAACAGTACTGTGAAATAACAAGTGTCAGAGGAATAACAGATTCTGGATATCACCTTAGAAAGAACACATTTATTCCTTCATTTTTTTCTCCAAATTCTTCCAGAACCACCCATATCTCATCTCTCAATTTTACTTTTTGTTCAACTGCTTTCACTACTACAGTTTTTCATACTTGTCAATAAGTTGTTAGCCAAGATTTCTTTTTTTTTTTTTTTTTTGAGACTAAGTCTTGCTATTTTTGCCCGTTGGAACCGCAGGCTCTTGTTGCCCGGGGTACCACAGACTCAAGCCATCCCCAGCCTCAGCTTCCTAGGTAGCTGGGATTACAGGCACGCACCACCACACCCAACTATTTTTTTTTGGAACTAGGTCTCGCTACGGGCCACAGGCAGGGCTCAAACCGCGATCCCTAGCCCCGGCCGCTTCATAGGCTGAAGCTTACAAGCACAAGCCACCGTGCCCGGCGGAGATTTATTTCTAAACATTGAAATAAAAATACAGTTTAAGACAACTCCTTCACACCTTTTACCAAAACCAACTCAAAATGGATAAAAGATCTGGATGTAAGACTTGAAACCATAAAATACATAGAGCTAAACCTGGACAAAGCCCTCCTTGAATTACACATCAGAAATCCATTTCTGGACACATCTACAGCTGGCAAAAAAAAATGAAGGAAAACATAGACAGCTGGGACTACATCATGCTAAAAAGCTTCTGTACAGGAAATGAGACAATAAGCAAAACAAAAAAGAACCCAACCAACTGGGAGAAAATTTTTGCCCTCCATACAAGTGATAAGGGCCTGATAACAAAGATCCACAAAGAACTCACACAGCTTAACAAAAACAAAGCAATAAGCTCAGTTAAAAAAATGGGAGAAGAACTAAAAAGACACTTCTCTAAAGAGAAAATACAGACGGCCAATAGGAAAATGAAAGAATGCTCCACATCACTAACAATCAGGGAAATGCAAATCAAAACCACACTGAGATACCATCTTTGACCAGCAAGAATGGCCCATTAAAAAAAAAAAAAAAAAAAAAAAAGCAAGCAACAAGAAGTGCTGGTGCAGATGTGGGAAAAAAGGAACACTCTTACACTGCTGATGGGAGTGAAAACTGGTCCAACCACTGTGGAAGGCTGTGTAGAGAACCCTCAAACAACTGAAAGTAAAACTACCATTTGACCCAGCAATCCCATTACTGGGAATCTACCCAATGGGTACAAAAACATTAATCCTTAAGGACACCTGTACGCACATATTTATTGCAGCACTATTTACAACTGTCAAGATATGGAAACAACCCAAATACCCCAAAACTGATGAATGGCTGAAAAAGATGTGGTATATTCACATAATGGAATATTATTCATCAAAGAAGACGACATTATGTCATTTGAAGCAACCTGGATGGAGCTAGAAGGAATCATCTTAGTGGAAAGAAACCAGAAAGAAAAAGAGAAATTTGGGATGGTCTCACTGATATGAGGGATTTAGGAAAAACAGACAAACAAATGGACAAGAAAACCATAAAACTACTAAAAATATACAACTGAAACACAGATCAAGAGAGCGGGAGGAGGAAGAAAATGGTGAAGGGGAGGACACAAAAGAACAAAAGACTGAGATCGTTCATGGGTAATAAAGTAAGTGATGGAAGAACCTTGGAGTAGAAAATGATGTTTTATATATATATAACATATATAATACATAACACATATATAATATATATTATATATATATACACACACAGAGATATATATGCACAATCAATAAAAATGTAAGGCTAAAATTTTTTTTAAAATACTGTTTAGCTCTTCAATGTTCAAGAGTATTTACTGTCATTTCCCCTCTCTGTTAATCCTTTCATGTAACTAAACCAGATGTTATCTATTATATCAAATCAGAGAAATTTGCCCCAAGTGTTCATTGTCTGATATCATTAGTCTTAGTAACTAAATTTCCCCCATAAATTAAAGGTGTATGTCTGCATATAATGCATTTTCAGTTCATTACCCTTCTCAATATTTGGTATTAATTATTTTAAACACAGGTTTCAGAGGGGTTCTCTCTCCAAATAATTAGTAGAGGGTCATAACCTTGTTCTTAAAGTAGAGCATCAGAATTTACTCTTGCAACATGGAGTTGAAAGCTAACTCTTCTAAAGGAGCTTATTAAAGCACTCAACAGGCTATTGCTATTTTCAAACATGCTTTTGGAGAATTTTCATGGAAAATACCTACCTTCTCATGTGAAATATAGTTTACACATAACACTGTATCTTCTTGGTAATTAGGCCACAATCTTTAGGATCCCGCATAAGGCAGATCACCTCTTCCATGGAAGCTAAGCAGAGTCCTATTTGGGGGATGTGCGGAGACCCACAAAGAGCTGTAACTTGACACACAGGGACCTCCATCTTCTTTCTATAAGGTTACATTTAAGATAGTTGTTGAGGATAATTGTGCCCTGATGTCTCAGTGCCTTGCCTTCCTTGCTTAATTGGATCCAGAGTGAAAGGAGCAGTTGTAAGGACATGAGTAGCGAAGTAACAGAGGTGGGTAACAGCCCATCCCTCTGAGCATGGACCACACAATGTCCACCACAGAGATACACCAGGCTACGCCTCCATTCTTGGTTAGAGAAATCTCACTGTAGGATGACACCACCAATGTAAAAGTAAATGTGCAGTTCTACCTCTTTTCATTCCTGACACTTATATTCATTCTCTCTATATATGTCAGAGACCTGGTACATCCTACACCCAGTGGGAAGAGGAAAAAGCTTACTCATGCAGCATCAAAATCTAAGCAGATAAAGAAACATAAGTGACTTACAGAACAAAATAATGTGTGAACTGAGTTCAAAAGGATAAAAACAGCTGACTCACTGGGGAGTTGTTGAAGATTGGGAAGGGCAACTAGAAGCATGTGCAAAGGAGCTGGTATGTTGAAGAAATAGTGAGATTCTTTACTGTCACTGGAGAAGAGAATGTATGTGATTTAGTGGAGTGAGATAACTCCTGCCTGAAGGGACTTCCAGAAGTGACCATGCTGGAAGGCAATGGCTGTTGGAGAACCACAAGAAAGCACCAGGTTTGGATTCAGCAGCAGGATGGCTCAGAGAGGTTTCCTGCCTGGTCCTGTCAGTGGTTCCTAGGTTTTCCAAAGGTGGATATAGCAATGTATCCCATCCCACCTACTTTTCTGCACCAGTCTCCCCAGTTCTTTGAGTAAAGGATGCTCTGATCAATAGGATATGGGGGAAGTGACCCTAAATCAACTTCAAAGACAAATTTTAACTGTCCTGAAAGTTTCTTCCTCCATCTTAAAAATTATAACAATGAAGAGTGTGATGCCCTTGAGATTAACAAACCCTAAGAAGCTCAAACCATGTGAGACACTCTGGGGTGAGACACCATGTAAACCAGGAGAGCAGGAAACACAGAAGCAGGAAGCATGTGGGTCAGAGAAGTTAACCTGTAAGTGGATCCTCTGGCTCCACACTCCTCAGAGGACACACTGGAGTGACTGCAGACAAATCACCCAGATGACCACTTTTCAGCCATAAAGTTGTTATCAGAAACCACAAGATACCAGAAAACCATTCACTTAAATTAAGTCAGCTCAACTGTTCTCTTGGCTACACCAAGAACATTTCATTCCAGGAGCTGACATTTTCACCTTTTTGCTCTGTGGCTTTGGGAAAGAAGGATCTTATGTTTCTCACCTTTAAAACAGGATAATAGTAACTGTTTTGCAACCTTGTGGCGAAGATAGGCTCTGCAATATGGGCCATTTATTCTTCTATGTCCCTTTGACATGTGACTGTGGAGACATCTACTTCTCCATGTATACTGTGAACAGGAACTGGATCGGACTGATGCCCCAGCCTGTTGCTTCACACAGTGCCATGACCCATCACCAGAACTCAAGAAACACTGGGTCAGTCACTCAGCGAGTGTGACAGCCACTACATTATAGACACCTGCTATATTGGATCAGTGGAAAAAGTTCAGCTTTGCTCTGTCTCTTCACATTAATGACTGTTTCAACAGTTCAAGAGCGTCCCCAAATAACTTCAGCTTTCTAATTTTAGTCTAGAGGTTCTTAACCAACGGTCACTTTGCCCTACCCCTGTTTCCAGGGAAATCTGAATATATGTGGAGGTACTCTTGATTATCATTATTGGTGATGGAGCTATTGACATGAAGTAGGCAGAAGCCAGGAATACTGCTAAATACTCCACAATCTACATATTGAGTTCCACATTACAAAAATGATCTGTCCAAAATATCTACAGTGCCAAGATTGAGTAACCTTATTCGATTCCATCAAACTTAAGATTATTTTAGTTATATTCTCTATTCAGTATAAAGCATGCTTACATTTTTTAAAAAAAATGAGGTGGAAACAGCCCAATTCTTTTCAAGATAATTGCACTTAGTTTCCTGGGAAACTTAACAGGAGTGCTGTCCATAGTGTGTCACGGGTCCGTTCATCAACCAGCAAGCTGCACTACAGACTGACTTCGTCCAGAAAATGCATGAGAAATGGACAGTGCAGAGAGGACAATGTCAGACAGTGACAAATGTACTAATGTGTGCAAAGTGCTTAGCTAAAAGCAAGTTAAAATCTGTGAGATTCTGCATGCAATAAGTTACATGTGTATATGAGCACAGCATGCTATTTTCTAAAGTGACTGATAGATGATTCAAAGATGCATTGGTGAAGGAGAGAAAAACAAGTTTCTTAAGAGAAGATTTTTTCTAACATTATGCAGAAAGATAGAGAGGTTGGGGGTAAGGAAGGAAAAGGAAGAAGAGATGAACAAGGGAGGTAGGGAGGGAGAGCTAGGAGATGAATGCTGGGTGATAGATAAGTGGGTGGGTGGGTAGGTGGATGGGTGGATAAATGGATGGATGGAATGAACAGACTGAGTTATCCTCATCCATGGCCACAGACAAGGTCACTTAAATTTCCATAATGTTGTACAGTCACAGGCATTATATCCCCATACTAATCACCCAGATTAGTAGACAGTGGTCTTTTCTGCTTTTGATTAGGAATTAGATGAGAGCATCCAAAAAGTATCAGCCCACCTTTATGCTTGAGAGAAGGGAAACTGCCCTCTAAATTAAATATTGTTTTGTTCTGGAGAAAGGAAGACTCCTCAGACAGGAGATAACAGCAGTCTGCTATGGAGAGCACAGATTTAAAAATGTGTCTATAAGGACAGAAGCCAGCAATGTGAGAGCACACCATTTAAATGGTGAGAGCACACCATTTAAAACTTGACCACAAAATACACTTTTGGAAGGAGGCAGAAGCTCCTCAATGGCCTTTGATTTTAAGAAATGAATGATCCAAACCAAGAAGTAATCTGCAATGAGAAGACCCATAAGTTAGCTGGGAAGATGCCAAACAGGTACCCTGGAATTGACTAGTGATTCTGTGATTTTTGTCACCGTGCCTCTGGATTTACTCTGAAATCTCACCATTTCTCAACTTGAGTCAGCTTCTCATTCCTATGGGGTCAGGTTCTTTGCCCTTTAAATTCAATCTTGCCATCCAAGGAGATAGCACAATAAGAAAGACAGTGGCTCTATGAATCAAAATGTCAGAGGTGGTTGGGGAAGAGAATGTGACCTCTCTCCACGGCAGGGGCATTGGCTGTAGGCAAGATGTCATACAAACCTGAGTGGATATTGCTCATTAGAAGATGTCTAGCTTGACAAGCTCCCCAGCAGTAAACATTAAAGAAGGAGTGATGCGAAATCTCGTGGCAGTGAACTATCTGTTAAACAGCTTTACTTATGAACAAGGTAAAAGATGTGAAGGAAATTTTCTAGTTGTTCCCTCCCAGAGAGATACTTACAGAGAGAGAAAAAAAGCTAATGGTTTTGAGAAAAAAGGAGAGCTTGAGGGAAGCACCATTGATTTTTTTCTTTTTTTTTCTTTTGGAAATCAGATTACCATATTATTGCTTTTTAGGAGGTTATGTCCCTATTAAAGGATGATTTATTCTTCAATGAACTTCTGTGACAAAAATTTTGTAATTGGAAGCAGGAGGACACTACCAGAGGCAGTGTGCCTTGCAAATAGTAAAATGAGGCAATGTATAACCCTAGATAATTAATACATTATCAAAAGCCATGAAAATATAAACTGTGCTCCTATTCTAAGAAATAAAACCTCCATCTGGGCATTTGAGGGCTCTAGTCATGGCATTGTTCATGGATACAGAATGAGGAAGGTCCTGCCTTCAAGTTTAGGCATCCTGGGGGCAGAACTGTTCTCAGAATGGGACAAGCTCTGAATGGAGAAAAGGACCACAGGCCTGTTCACTGCCAAAAGCATCAGTCAGCCTGGGCAGGTTGGGGAGGCCAAAAAGGGAGCTGTACAGCAAGAATTTCAGAGAAATCTCCAAAGCTTTGGAAGCTACTCTCATCACAGGGGGGTGTTATTGAACTAGACATGGTTATAATAACCTAGAGACAACAGTCCCTCAAGGGGATCAAGGAACAATCTAAATGGACTCTGCCAGAGTGAGAAACATAAAACATAATCCGTACCTGTCCAGGCAACTGGGCACATCAGAGAAATGTGCTTGAGCCTGCACATTTGCGATGCTGTATCTACTGTGAATGAACATCAGCATCACAACGTGGGAGGGGTTAGAACCCCATGAGTATCCTATCACCATCAGTTCTTACATAACCTTGGAAACTATCTTGACCTTTCAAAGAATGAGTTTCTCATCTGCAAAACAGTAGTAGTAATATCTACTTCCTATGACTGTTGTTGAGAATCACAGGAGATAAATCTCAAAACATACGTAGCAGCCTACCAAGGACATAAACACTCAAAAAACAACATTTTATCACTACCTTTCAATACAGATTTCCCAGAAATGAACCAGCTGAGCCCTAAGAGAAAGTAAGTTCAAGGGTGTCTTATCAAATGGGCAAATACAGTAATTGTCATGTTTTTCCTTGGGACCACCAGCATCTCATTATCAGTGATGTCCTACATGGAAGACATATCATCTTCCAGATTTTCTGAAAAAATTACATAAATTGTACTACTGTCTTTTATTTAACTTAGAAATTTTTATGTTGCACATACTTCTAAAGGTCTTTAAATGATAAAAATAGAAAAAAAATTTCTTGGTTGGAATGCTAAGTGAGACCAAGACCACATAGTTCAGTTTCTATATTTATATAGTGATTTTGACAAACTAATCATTGCATCACTAGACTCCAAGGAAACCAGATGTCAGAAGAAGATGGTCCAGCCAAACCACCTAGACACTGTTCCACTACCAGCACATGGCTGCTAGGGAAGTATAACAACTTCCCAGGGAATGTGCACAATTACAACACAATGGACTCTAACAAAGAAAAATCAGGAGTACATTTGCTTGAATTAGAGAATATTATAGGTTTCTAAGAAAGCACCTGAAAACATTCTAGCCCAAATTCACAGTTCATAGATGGAAAGGCCCTAGGACTTGGTGGGTGGTGGGTGAGTGGAGTGTACGCATATATCAAGGCATGAATTTTTCCTCCCAAGTTATAGTTTTATAAGTGAATGAAAAATCAATAAAGCTTGATTTTAAAAGAGAAATGGTTGCCTTAATTGCTAATATGAACATAAAATGCAGTGTTGCTTCTAATGTGTTCCCTTGATCAGCTTAACTTTGATTATTTGAATTGTTGTTTTAAGAATAAAAAAATCCTGTGCTGTGAAATCAAACACCATTTATCCAAGCATTTCCAATCAATGGTATTTATTGACAATATTTAACTGCATACTGTGACTCACACAGTTGTAATTATTTCATCCTTTAGCAGTGAATAAATTCTTGTCATCAGAGCAGTTCATGAATATGATTACCAGACTTGACTCTGCAGAAACAGTTTTTAATGGAGGCTGGGATGGGATTTTGTAAAGGACATTTGACAGTGAAAATAACTTGAGATAAATATTTAACCAAGCTACGATAAAATCTGTGGGTCTAACATTTAAGTTAGATTTTGTAACAAGTGCCCTATCCTTCCTTAGATCACTGTTTCCCAACATAAAATTCATACAGTATGCATATATGTCCACTTCCTGTCTTTTGATTCCTGTGATTGATTCCTGCTCTGATTCCTGTGTTTGTGCTGTTGACTGTCTCCACAACTGAGAGGCACCATCAAGAGTCACCTAATGTCCTAGCCTCATTCATTTATGAGAAAAGAATGAATTTATCAGAAAGTTTGAGTCAAGTGCTCTAGATCACAGAAAGAAGGCTAGAAGCAATAGCATGAATGGGAAGTGAGTTTTCTGAAAGCATATTAACAGTCAGCTACCATTTTAAACACATTGGGTAAGAAAGGAAGAATAGAAGGATTTGTATGAAAAAGTCTGTCTGCCAATGAAATTGACTCTTGGAGCTTGTTAATTTTTCAAAATTTCTATCTTCTTCTGGAAAAAATTTCAATCAAGTAATTATGTTGAGTTTAGTTCTGCACAAGCCTCTGAGGGAAGGAAATGCTTAGCAAGAACAGGTGGATACCTATTGTGTGAGGCAGTCACTGGGAATGAGTTGATAGAACCTGGGGGAGGATTGTAGCCTCTGGACTACTAGTGACCATGGGAAAACCTTCTGCCAGTAACAAAAGAAAGCACCCTTTTATATTACCATTCCTGAAGTCACTGTTCAGAAACAGCATTTCACAGATGCAAGACTTTTGGTCTTGGAGGCCACACAGTTGAATCTATCCCTATGAAATGGAACTGACACCGGAGACCAGGGTCTAGAATGCATTCTTGCAGCCATTACACTGCTTTTGACATGGGCCTATCTCAAAGGGGGTGGGAGAACCTGCCTATCCATGCTTGCAATTCCACTGAACTCTGAATATTACAAATGCTGTTGTTCACTGCACTCCCACTCCCAAGTTGCAGAGAACTGCTATTATAGGTCATTTAGAAAATAGTTTCTGCTACTGTACAAACCTAAAAGAAAGCAATGCTAAGCTATTGATTGTTCTCTGCCTACTTTGACACAGTAAAAAGATCCTGTAGATCCTTAGAAAAAGTAACAGTTTACTGGAATAGCAAGTTAAAGCTACTATTTGGAATAAAAAATAAGCACTGCTAGTCTTATGCTGGTGGAATAATAAAACTGTTATCTAATGCACAATGACATCACAGTGTAGATCGTTTGAAAGGAATCGAAAGGTATAACTTCATGCAATGACAAAGAGCTGCAAAAACAAAAACAAAAACAAAAAACTTACCTATAGAGAAAATTTTAAGAAACTGTACTAGAAAGAAATTCCCAAAGAGCATTTTACACCAAAGTTGCTTTCTCAGTTGGAGTCCCACCACCTCATATGAGCTGAGCTGGCCAGATGTGCCAAGACTCTTTTCAGGCTCAAGAATTAAAGATCTCCAAAGCTGACATTGCCCACCTAGGACAACAGAGGACAGAGACAGTGGGAGAGAAATAAACTCTAATATATACATCACTTTGCAGATTAGAACCTCGGTGATTGTTGAAATTATAAATCAGAAACACACTGTTAAAGATAGAGATGCAAAGGTGCAAAACCACAATAGGAACTGAATTGGACTTTACCCAGGGAAACCAGAGTGGGAGGAAGGATGCATCCAGACAGCAGTTCTGCCTGAAAAGAACCATCTTAACATGGGCGGAGGGCAGGGAAGGGGTATATGGGGGGAAGGGGGTGGAAGCTAAGCCCCAGGATTGTTCTGGAAATTTTCTCAAATTGATTTATTTCAATACAGAGATAAATAAAACATGACTGAATCGGCTGTGCTACAATATGGCTCATTTGGAATGCTGTGAATTATTTATTCCTGACTATGTACCCATTCGGCATGTTTATTCACTAGCCTTTTAGATCTATTTGATAGAATTGTGCAACCTTTCCTGAAATTGATCCATTTGGGGTGACAAGTATTAGGTCTAGCTTCTTTCTTTGCACTCCTGAACCAAGTGTTATTGAGACATCAGGTGAAACCCCACACGGTGTGGGGAGTGGGCTTGGCAAAGCCACAGCGTGATCCCACTTGGACTTGGGCCTGGATGAAGACCGTAGAGATACCTGCAAAAACTGATAACTGCTGTCCTATGCACAACAGATTTCCAAAATAAACAAGGAAATCAGAGGCAATTGTTCACCCTGGAACAGTGTGCCCTGCGTGCCTGAGGCTGGACATTCACTGGTGATGTGACAGACAATTTCCTGCCCATGTGCTGCCAAGAGACCAACAGCATGTAAGGATGCCAAAGAGAAAACAGCTCAGAGAATGTGGGCCAGCAGGGCATCGTGCCCTGAGAACTCAAGGCCGGTCCAAAGGAGGAAAAATGACTTATTTAGTTTGGGGGTTCAGGGAAGCCTCTTTGATCCTGGGGCATTTTCTCCTGAGACCTGGAGGATGGATAAGGGTCCATACACAAAAGAGATGCTGTAGAGTCAGGAAAGAGAAGAACCAAGAAAGGAACAAAAAAAAAGCAAAGCCTCAAGCTCTAAAGCAGGAAGTTGGGAGAGAACCTGGAGAGGTTGACGTTGCCTCTCTCCAGTGCCAGGCAGGGAGAGATCATTCAAGAAGTCTCTCCTTGACACCCTTTCTACACAGACCTTGAAAAGAAGAACTGATTTTTATTTTTCCATATTCCCAGAGCATAAAGTTGGAAGCCTCAAGATGTTTGAAATGTTAAGGATGCCTACTCGTGACAACTCAATGATTTGAGATACTAGAGTCCTATCAGCTAACAAAACAATTATGTTTACTGACTTGTTGACAATACCATGGAAGAAACTTCAACTTCTGAGTTTATTCTACCAATTACTCCTCTCAGGCAAAACACCCAAGGCTCTGTGTTTTATTGCTTCTATTTATAGTATAAAAAATTCAACCTACAGATTCAAATAAACATATAGTATGCAATGAAACAAAATGAACTCACTCAAAATGCATTACTAAATAACCCTTCACAAATGGACCCCCCTGGGCTTTATGTCCACACATATGCTGCTCAGTACTTAATTCAAGGACACTCCCACCCCATCAGCCTATCCAAGGATAACAACGAGAGGCGTGCTTCCTCAGCATGCCTTGCACACGCAGTCCAGAACCAGTGGGTCTTCTGAATGAATTTCTGAGAAGGGGCCCTCTATTTGATGCTCTAAGTTCACCTTGAAAATCTAAAGTCCAACCAATTCATTTACACAGTCATTCACGCATTCATTCTTCCATTCAACAAACATGTTATATCTAGCTTACCTTATGCCAGTCATGGTCCTCAGTGCTGAGGGCGCTGATGAAAATAAAACACACCTTGCGTACAAGGAACTTTCAGTGAGGCAGACACAGAAAGAACACACAGGGGAAGGTACTCAGTGTATCTCTAGAATGTGGTCACTTCCCACTTTCACTGCTGCCACAGTCCATCAATGCCAAGTCCCACTTAAGAATATTGTGATAGTTTCCTAACTGATTGAAGACCTCCTCTTTGCCCTTCTATAATCACTTCTTCAAGGAACAGCCAGAGAGGTATGTCAAAATTAGTAAGTCAAATTATATTCAAGTTCTACTCCAAACCCTCAGATGGTTTTCTAACTCACATCTATAGTTTATATTATGAATGAAATCAAACCTTCTACTTATAGCTCACAGGCCAGTGTACCTCTCTGGCCTCATGTCCCAACATGCTCCACAGGGTAGGCTGCAGAAATGGTCATGATTTCTGGCAGTTCTTACTACCAGAAATTGGAGCCAATTCCCCTGCCCTTGTGTCTAGATTTGGCCATGACACTTGCTTTGACCAAGAGAATGTGCAGGAGTGACTCATTCTGTGAACAAGCTAGCAATGACTTACTGAAGGATGAGAGATGAACGTGGACAAGAGACAAGAGGTCCCCACGGTCAGTCTACACTCAGCTTCCTGGCAGGTACCAGAGACACAAGGGTGAAGGTCAGTCATGACCAATAGAAGAAACGCTCAGTTCAGTTCAGAAAACTGCCAATAAATAAATTATTGAGCTAAAATAAAGAGCTGTCTGTCATAAAGCAAAGGCACCTATGTGTACCCCCCCCATTCCAATCTACTTTGTTCCTGCCACACCCACTTCCTATTGCTAAATGAACATCAGCATACTTTGCACCTCAGGTCTTTGAGCATGTTATTACCGATACCTGAGAACACACTTCACCCAAATGGTGTCATATATCTGCCTCCAGTAGCTTCACTTCCAGCAGAGATTGTTTGGTTGGGCTTCACCGAGGAGGGAATTACTAACTCTGGCTATTGGTTTTGGACACTGTTATCCTTTGTTTGCCCCCCTCTCCATGCACACGAATCTGTTAAAGTTCTTTTATACTGAGTCTCCTTTGTCTCTGTGCACATGAATGACTGCACCCCTTAAGAAGCATGCAAATTTTGGGGATCATAGATAACCTCTTGTTCTTGCACTAACAAGAAGACAATGAGAAAACACAGGAGAAAATGACCATTGACAAGCTGAGGACCAAGATCTGGAAGAGAGCCTTGCTTCATGGCCTTCAGAGGGACCAATCATGCCAACATTGACCTTGGACTTCTGGCCTTCAGAATTCGGAGGCAATACACTTGTGTTGCTGAAGTTAGTCAATCTGTGGCACTTTTTCACAGCAGTCCATGCAAACTCACAAACCATGATCTGCTCTGGGGTGTATCTTATACTCCCTGGTCATTGAACACCTAGGGTTTTATGCTTTAGTCTGGAACTGCAGCAGTGAGTTGCATCATGCTTTAAACTTTGTGCAGGCTCAGCCTACCTTGCCAGCAAGATATAAGACAGAAACCATAGGTTCTTATTTTATCTTACAGTAACTGCATTGATATCTCCAAAGGCTTCAGGAAGTCATCATTTGGCAGAATTTGTCAACTGAAAGATGAATTTGCATGAGATAGCTTTGTGCAATGTGCAGACTTGTCAAATTAAAAATAAGTTGTAGTCATCTTTAATCTATGGTTGCAAAGTCCCACTTTCGCAAGCCAATATATGATACGTATAAACTGATGGGATAACACTGGAATTAGGACTGCCTGGCAAAAAAGAGTGTTTTCCTCCAAAAGCAATGGAAATTACAATGTGTTAAGAGCTTCATGTTTTCAGAATTATCAAGTATAATCCTTTCTTTAACCTGAGAGACAGTGAGAATGATGCTGTGGGTCTGGTGGCTGATTTTATGAAAGTATCAGCATGGAATGACCCAGGATGGATGTCCTGGAAACAGTAAAAGGAGTTAATGAGAAGCTGTGAGGAAAAGGAGATGGAGAAAGAAAACGAGCAGTTGCTACATAATTAGTGGGGTTCAGAAAACAGAGAAGTATTTATGCAAAATGGCTCACAGGAGAGTCCAGCAAGAACAATTTAGAGAGAATGAAGAGACAGGAATGGACACCCAGAGTAGAGGGAGACATTTTAATGATTTATTTCTGTTTCAGCAAGGGAAGAAGAGCTTACACAGCATCCTGTGATGACTAGTTAGGATGCAACTGGAAGGATACAGGGTCAAATTCAACCTTGATTCAAAGGTTAGAGTCCTCTTTACTCCATGAGAGGACAGACCATAAGTCTGGAGTACAATCTGCCAACCAAGCTCAAAAGTAACTAGAGAGTGGCATCTGCAGACCAGCTGAATGGACTAGAAACAGACAAATCCAGAACTCAAGAGTGTGTTTTCACAAAATGGAACTCCATTTTTAGTTAAACCCCCAGTTTTATCTAAACTGGAAGCACTACCTATTTTCTTTTCTTTTTTCTTTTTTGGTTTTTAATAATTTATTTATATATCTCTCTATATATTTCACATTATTGTGATCCCTGGGGTCACCCATCAGCCCCTCCCTGACCACTCCAGTTGGTCCCCTCCCCCAGTTGTGTACTTTCGTTTGGTTGTCCATGTACTAGTGAAACCATTTGGTTTCTATCTTTTTCCTTCTGACTTGTTTCTGCCAATAAGATTTCTTCTAGGTAGATACATGTTACCAAAAATTCATCAAATTTGTCATTTTTAATTGATGCGCTCAATTAGTAAAGACTTGTGCTTCCTATGGGGGAGGGTGCAAGACTCTCTCCTGCAGGTCTTGGCTTGTGTTCACTTCAGCTATAGCTACATGGAGGTCAGTGTTTGGGTGTTTCATCTCAAACACATAATCTAGTAGAAATCCAAGGCAGCCATGCCATGATTCTTAGAAATTCAGTCACCAATTCAGGCATTAAAGTCTCAAGAACTCGGATTTGCCTAATGCAAATTTGTAGGCATGTAAGACCCATTATATTTTATAAATACTACCATCTTCATAGAAACAATGTAAGAACTCCAGCTTCCTATTTCATATACTAAGTTTTGAAAAGATCTTAGTAATTATCATGGGTTTACAGTGGATTCCCCGTAAATAGCCATTCAAATACACATATATATATGCATATAGAGATGTCATTCCTCAAGAGCCACAATTATTTGTAACTGAACACATGACCTGATTGGACTCTTCACAGTTTCTCAAATTTTGGGCTCACACAAGATACTGTGACCTCTATTCTCCTTTCTGTCATAACATTCGCTCAAAATCTAGTTTCACAATTGTATGACATCATAGAAGGACTGTGCAAAATCTCATGTGAAAAACGGAAACACTGAGCCTCCTCCAGCCACTGGTTTAACCCAGTGGCTGACAGATGGCACCGTATTTTTCTTGATAATGACAATATCCGGTGATACCCTGGAGAGCCTCAGAAAGATCATGTTTATATCCCAAACACAATAATACACTTAGAGGCTAGACTCTAATTGACAATAGAAGATGCAGATCCACACTTCTAATCATCACTTCATCATTTCTGGTTTTAGCTGACTTTTTGTCAGGACATGATTAGATCTGTCATTGTTTTCTTTTCCTGGAAATGTGACTGCACTAGTACCAGGAGTGCTATCTTGGCCATGCTCCTATTGTCTGATTAGACTTGCATTATTGCAATTGCCTTCCATCTGAGCTTGCTTTGCAAGAGTATTTTTCAGGCTCTTGTCAGTTATGTGATGGTAAAGTGGAGTTTAAGCCATGTACTATAATCTGCAAGATCGACTCTGCAGGGCCCTGGTAACTGTGATGTGTCACATTAAGCTGAAATGCATCCCGAGTGAGGGTGACGCTGCTGCAAACAGCTCCTCCACTGGAACACAGCTGATAGCATATTCATGACCATCTGATGTTGAGCTGAGTACTGGGCACAAAAGGCAATCCATATATTCAACATTGGCAAAGCTGCCATTGTGTGCATGGAGGATAATTGATGTAAATATCCTAGAACTGAGATGGCAAATGAATCAAGTTCAACATACCCTATTATTACCATTATACTACAGCCCTCAATGCTGCAGATTCCCCAAAATGGACATATGGATTTAAAAACACAAGATAATCACACTTTTCCATTCATAGCAAAACCTGGGCTGCTGTGAAAAATCTCATCAAACAATGGTCTTTTAAAAGCAACAGAGACTTTGAAATGACTCATCCAGGGGCACATCTTAAGTGATACACCTGCCTGTGCCTAAGTTCACGCTGACTTCACTACACAATCAAAGGTCAAGAGACTCAAAGTGCATGGCATGACTGTGAAGAAATGTAAGCGCATTCACTCTATGGGAGGGAGAAAGCTACCAATGTTAGAAGAAATGGAATGCAAATTGCTCTAAGATTCGCTTGATAAACACCAATGGCCTATGAGTATCTACATTTGTACTTCTCTACATGAGAAGACACAACCAAGACACATGGCCCCTGAAATCTGAGCTACTAAGTCTATGACATAGGATTCAAGGTCTTGCTTGTCAGTCCTTAGATAGTAATCAAAGCAAGCATTTACTGCAAAGAATTCAGAAGAATCATTTAACTGCTATAGTGGCAGTTTGGATTTCTTAGATGACATCACTCCTGGTAACAGTTATTATGCAGATTAAGAGCAGCAATCAGGTATAGTCAGAGAGAAAGTGTTAATGAAGGAGTGAAGGCCCAAGATTGTCATGTCAACCTTACATGGTTTTAAATTGGGTGGTGGGTGGAGGGGGCATGCAAGGAGCGCTTGACGTCTGAAGACAGGGGAATCAAGAATGAAGATAGATTACTTTCTCATTTGCGCATTACTCACCAATTTCACAAAGTCATACACCAGGAATGTACCACATCAATGCCACTAATTAACAACTAAATCATTTACAAGAACATGTTGGCAGATAAATAGTCTAACATATGGATTATTTTGTACTTTATGTCAAGTTATACTTTAAAGTTTTTAATTGTAAATTAAACTTTTACCTGTAAACTTAAACTTAAGTTTGTAAACCTCCATTTGACACAATTCCTACAAAATATTCACTGCTTTTTAAATGCACTGCATAACATGTATAGAAACACATACATGTGTATACACACAAATGTGTAAATACATATAAACACATACATGTGCATATATCACACATATATGCACACACACTAAATGCTTATAAGAATGGGGAAAAATTATGTGGTAGTCCTTTATTTCCTAGGGCAACCAAAGCTAAATGATATATCCTTATCCTGGACCTCTATTTTTTGCACAAAATATTTGGTACTCCAAATTTCTCATTTCACATTTACTGTTAACATTCTACTTGTAGAATTAATATTCTATCAGGATTGATATTAAACTAATTCTGAATATTAACTTCTTATCACAACTCATTGTTTGTTCAAACCTTCAGAATGGCATCTCCAAAAGTTCTGCTTGGGCTAGCACCTACTTCTAGTAGACAACAGCATTTGAAAAAGACTCAAATTAACAGGACTAAAGCATTTAAAAAAAATGGAGAATATGTTTGAAGGGATATGGGTTTTTAATAATAATGTGGCTATACCTTAATTATCTCAAGTCAGTCAAAAAAAGTCTATCTGCCATGGTTCTTTCTGATACTGAATTATGGAGAGAATTAAAGTCGCATTTAATTAAAGAATTAGACATTTGAAGGTAGCATATATGCGAATTAGTCATGTCTCAGAGGACATATTGGAGATTCCTGGGTCAAGAAAGAACAGAAACATGAAGATGAGGGCTGAGTACTCATTGACTATATTTTAAAGAGCCTTGGCTTACTCCAGCATGCTCCTTGTTGAGACTCCAGTACAGGGCAGAGACACTTCCGACTTCCGGTCTTTCTAGGCATTCATTCTGTAGCTGTGAGCCTAAGTGGTCATTGAACCATGAGTGGTCAGAGGTCCGTCACACCATGCCTGGCCCTAAAGTCATCTTAAACAACCTTTCTCGCCCTCTTCTTGGTCTGGAGTGTTGGGGAGATGGGACGGCAAGGAAGACTATGTACCAGTCCTCTTCTGACCCTGAGCATCTCACTGCTGCCTTTATTCTTCTCTAATTCTTGATGAAACCTTCACATGAGCAGCCCTGCTCTCTGGCTTCACATTCGATAGGGCCCATGAGCAGGGCTTTTAGGAGGTCAGAGGGAGTCAGCAAAGAGAAACTGAGATATTTTCCCCACTGTTTCTCCTTACCTGATCATGGATGTGGGAGCAACTCCACTGTCTACACCCTAGTTTATCACCTCTCCTGCAGCCACAGGTCTGCAGTCAGACTCCAGGATCCCCTGCTTGCCCCTCCCATTCTGGGTGCTCTTCCTTCTCTTACTCCATCTTTTGACTCTGCTCATATCACCACAAAACTTGTTAGAATGATGTGCTGATTTCCCTAACAGGGCTGATACGAGGAATTTAAAAGACTAAAATGCTCCTTATTGGAATTTCTGCAGGATGCTGAAGCATATCAGGAATAGCAAGACCAAACAAAGAAAATGGGGTTTTCCCTCTATTCTGGCCCCAAGGTGCAATGTAGCTTAGCCTGCCTATCAGGGCTCCAGTGAGGGGTCAGGCAGCATTCATACCTCTGCAGGTGAAGGGACTCACAGATGCAGCACCTGTCTGCAGACAGGCACCAGAGGCTGTGGCTGGGAACTTTTCCACTACTCTGAAAACCACTCAACAGCTATTCGCTGCCAAGGTATACTCAAGCCCACTGACATGGCCCTGGGGATTCCCACTAGACAGGAAATGGTTTAAGGCCATTTGGAGCTGGAGCCTGCTATGGGAAGGAGAGATAAGAGCTGGAGATTAGGATTTATTTGTTTGTTTGGAGACTAAGTCTCGCTACTTTTGCCTGTGGAGAACTGCAGGCTCACGTGGCCCATGATAGTAGGGACTCAAGCGATCCCTAGCCTCAACTTCCCAGGTAGCTGGGATTACAAGTGTGCACCACCACACCCAGCTATTTTTTTGGAACTACATCTCACTACATTGTCTCAAGGGGACTCTAACCATGATCCCCATTCCCGGCCACGGTTTCCTTGGCTGCCGCTTACAGGCACATGCCACTGTGTCCGGCGGAAGATTAGGATTTAATGATCTTGATGCTGCTACCTATGTAATCAAAACAACTTAGGGAGATCATCTGTCATCACAGAAAGGTGTGCAGGCATAGTCTCTGAACTTAGAATGTGCCTGAACAAAAGTATTAACCTAATCCTTACAATGAATTTGAGACTCCCCTAATCATATGCCAAACTGTGTGTGAAGACACAACTCCAAATGCCTATTTCAAAGGCTATAAAAAAATAATACAATGTTCAAGAATTTTAGGGAAAAATATGAGTGTACTTGCCATCTGTTCACACAAATAATTTATAAAACATCAATTCCATATGAGTATTTAAACTTTAGGTAGTCTGTCCTTTGGGCCGACTAGCTTTCGTTTTCAAGACCGTCTCTTTTATTTTGCAAGTAACATCACTCTTTTTTCAACATTTATATTTTTACACAGAGACCTTCCCCATTAGCCCCTGGAGAGCAAGGTTGATCAGAAGTCCAAACTACTGATGACTGCATGCAGTCTAATATCTGTCTGACACAGACACTCAGACCAATAGGACAGAATTGAAAACGCAGAAATAAAGCCACTGTGTGATCACCTACAACAAAGGGGCAAAAACATGAACTGGAACAAGGATAGTCTCTTCAATAAATGGTGTTGGGAAAATTGGACTGTTATATGCAAAACAATCAATCTAAACTACTCCCTTGTACCATATACAAATCAACTCAAAATGAATAAACGACTTGGATGTAAGACCTGAAACCATAAAATATATAGAAGAAAACAAAAGCAAAACACTCTGACTTATATCACAAAAACATCTTCCAGGATACTTTGATACAAGCAAAGAAAATAAAGGAAAACATAAACAGCTGAGGCTATACAAAGTTAAAAAGCTCTGTACAGCAAAGGAGATAATCAAAACAAAGAGACATCTAACTGAATGGGAAAAACTTTTGCACCCAACTCAACTGACAGGGATCTGATATCAAAGGTCCACAAAGAACTCACA
The DNA here is from genome assembly GCA_004024945.1 of Uropsilus gracilis. NCBI lineage: Eukaryota > Metazoa > Chordata > Mammalia > Eulipotyphla > Talpidae > Uropsilus > Uropsilus gracilis. The sequence goes on from PVHY01017272.1 coordinate 23,292, forward strand.
CAACTTAACAAAGATGAAGCAAAAAGCCCAGTAAAAAAATAGGAGAAGAGCTGAAAAGACTTCTCCAAAGAAGAAATACAAATGGTCAGCACACATCTGAAAAAATGCTCAACATCACTTATAATCAAAACCATAAAGAAATATAACCTTACACTAGTGAGAATGGCCCATATCAAAAAATGGGCAAAGAAAGTGCTGTCATGGATACAGAGAAAAAAGGACACTTTTATACTGCTGGTGGGAATACAAACTGGTCCAGACACTATGGAAAACTGTATGGAGGACACTCAAATTACTGAAAATGAACCTACCCTTCAATCCAGCAATCCCATTTCTGGGATTCTACCCAAAGGATACAAAGATGCTAATTCAAAGACACCTGTACGCAGATATTTATTGCAGCACTATTTACAATAGCCAGGATATGTAAACAACCCAAATGCCCCCAAACAGATGAATGGATCAGAAAGTTATGGTATATTTACACAATAGATATTATTCAGCAATCAAAAGAGATAAATTTGATGCATTTGTTATAACATGGATGGACCTAGAAGGAATCATACTAGCAGAAATAAGACAGTAAGAAAAAGATGGGTGATCTCACTATAGGAGGCATATAGGAAAACAAAGAAACAGGCTGGTAGGAGAACCTTGGGGTATAAAAAAAAAAAGCACACGTGCAATCAATTTTTTAAAACTATAGCAAACAAAATCTGTCTGACACAGAACTTAGAAGTCACACGGCACACGTTCATGCAATCAGTATGCAAGTGATATGAACTGAGGGTCCCACTGGTCTCTCCCAGGACACATAATGGTATCTAAAGTTGCAGAATGGTCCAGGATGTTTTCTTGTCATCTTTATGCAATGTCAGTGCTTCTTTGATCACATTTTCTTAGCATTGCCCAGGAGAGATTTTTCTAGTATAGAATTTGTGCCCTTCATTTGTTTTCTTTAAAGCAATAAGTAATTTTAAACTCACAATGAGTAATAGTTGCTTGTTCTTTAAATTTTGAAGTATTTTATATAGAACTAGCAAAGCCAAATTTCATTTTACATATCCTTAAGATGTCCAAAGATAGACATTGAAAATATTTATGTTAGCATTTATTTGCATTCCCATTGTGCCTTAATCAAGTCATTCTTCAAGCCACTTGCTGACTCAGGAATTTTTCCATTCTCTTCCGAATTTCAGCAATCCCAGAAGACTGTAAAAAGTGAGCAGCAAGACTAACTATGATATCTATAATATCTCTGAGTTTGTTTGGAGGTATTTTGATAAGTAAATGGCACTTTCCAAATGATCTTTATTACAGTGAGTTACACCCTCTTTCACTTGAAGTCGTTTCATGACACTTGTCCCCACTGACTTTCATCTCTACATGTGATCAGAATTGCCTGTCAGTGAGGAAATGACCAAAAGAAATAAACTTTTTAATAGAAGAGTACTAGTTGAAATAAAAATGGATAAAATTCCTACATCTCCCCCTTTTTGACAATTAAAAATATATTTCCCAAGAAATTAATAAACTTTTATCTTTTACAGAGAAAAGACATAATTATACATTGCCCTCTATGATGTGGTTTAACAGTATTATGCAAATATAGGCAAACTCTCGGTGAAGTAAATCCAATAATTATATCCAAATTCAAATTTTGGAAATTTGATCTATTGATCCCCTAGCAATTTGTATTTATTATAAGTACCATTTGATGTGATAAGCACACAAAGGCATAAATAATAAGTGTATTTTATTTTCATTACTGACAATTGGTCCTTGTTTCTAATGAAATTTATGGTCTCTTCAATATGACTGAGTGTGCATAGACCCTTGATTCTTCTGCTATATTCAATATGCCCACAAATTGGAATACTGTACTAACAAAATGGTATGTTGGTGAAGTTTGGATATTATCAACATCGTTCTATCATCTTGTAGTCTTTTTGAAAGATTCTAGGTAATCCATCATAATCTATATAGCATAAGGTGCTACTAAATAAAAAGGACAAATTGTCCTTTGGAAATAAAACACTATTTGGGGGCAGGTGGAGTTCTCTAAATGACATAGACATGAGAGGTGAAGGCATAAAAAGGCAAAAAGTATCAGCAAATGCACAGATGAAAACAAACCATAGAGAATTATTACAGGAAGTCAGGAATGTATTCAAATATACCTACTTCTACTGCAGTGATTGGGGTAGAAAATAGCCATCATTACCACAACCCACCTCAAATCACTGCCAGAGTTGGACCCACAACCTGACAGCCTGTCTCCAGGTATGTTTATATCCCAGGTGTTAGACTTTCCATTATCATTGAAATGCACTTTCAAAATTTCTTCTTGTCTGGCTATTTTAATCAATAATCTTAAGGTTCATGTTAGTTTACAAGGCAAATATGCTCTAATGGAGACTTCATTTAAAACAACATAATGTTGAATATTTACACATGTGTTTAATATATATATTTGAAGTCAGCAGTATCCATATTATTCCACTCATCTGAGGGGAGCTTGAAGAAGTAGACAGAGGGAAGGGAAACTCACAAGCAAGAACAAAGTAACAAGGCTAGTGTTACAACTGTACAAAATAATTCTTTTTGAAAGTACCCAATGACAGATGAGTGGATTAAGAAGATGAAATACATATTTACCACAGACTACTACTCTGCTATAGAAGATTAAATCTTCCCACTTGGTGATAGCATGAATGGAACTGGAGGGGATGATGGTAAGTGACATGAGTCATAAGGTGAAAGATAAACACCAGATGATTTCAGTCCTATGTGGAATATAGTGAAACAACACAAAGTAACAGAGAAAACTGACCCACCACCCTAAAGATAAGATGCCCATGCCATCACAGACAAGTCTGGCATTTATGCTGAGAGATAAGGCAAACCTTATCTCCTATAACCTGTTCCAGAAAACTGGAGACAGAATAATTTGCGTGGATGTCACTGAAGAAGTGATAGGCATTGCCAGCCCCCCCACCCCACCCCTGGGAAGTTTACCTAAAGTCTCATTCCCTAAGAAGATAATCTATTTGTGAGAGGCCCCCACTTACTTCATAGGAAAGAATATGTTTCCCTTAGATGATAACCCATTTGTGAGCTGCCCCCAATTATTCACAGAAATCAATGTTAACCAATTTTATTACCCCCCTCTCCTCCATTTGCCTTCCTTTGAAATGCATCCTGAATTGTACCTGCCTGAGCCACTTTTTTCCTTTATCTAAAACCTTTATGAGGACTTGTGGAGTCATTAAAATTTGCTGGATGATGCACACTTTCATTCAGCCCCAGCCTCTATGGTTGCGTCCATCTTTCTCTTCTGTCCTCTCTTGTACCCCACGTTCAGCTCTCAACAATGTGACTACAGAATTGAGGCTACCAGAGGGCAAGGAGAGGTGGGGGTAGGAACAGAGGGGAAGGGGCCCCATGGTCAATGGTGAAGTAAGGGTGATCTGGTAGGCATGTGGTGCGGTGATATCCAAGGAGGCATGAGCCTATTCCCCTAAATCATACACAGAATTATAAACCAAAAATGTTACTTAAATAATAAAAATAAATTGCAAATAAAACAAATTCAGATTTTCTGCTTGAATGCCCACGTTACATGTATATTTTCTCTTGAATGCCCAATTTACATGTGTATACACAGTAACATTTAGCGCAATAGTTACTTTAATGTTAAACATACAATGTAATGGCAATAACTCTTGATTCATTCGTAAAGGAAAAAGCAAATTTTTTTTTATTAAAAAAAAGACAGCAGGCAAGCACATGGCGTGGTTTAGTAAGCAGTAACATAGTCCCATTAAAATGACATTCTATGAAGAAATAGAAGCAGAAAATAGTACATTACAATTTGTTGTTTATGATCTTCTAGAGAACAAGACAGATTCGGGAAATATTTTCAACTTTGAAATATAATAAATAGACATGTTTGTAATTACACTAGGACAAGGGTGAAGTATTTTCAGTTTTGAAATATAATAAACAGACGTGTTTGTAATTACACTAAGACAAGGGTGGAATAAATTCAGGCCCTAAGAGTAGAAAGAAAAGAAGACTGTAATCAAAACAACATGGGATGCTATCAGCAAAGCTGTGAAGAACCAGGAAAGTATAAGGAATAAAAAGAGAATGGATTGAGGGGATATGTGTGTGGATCCCGTCTCACACTTACCTGCCTTGGAAACACGAATAAGCCACCGGGGTACAGTTTCCCCAGCTGCACTTGACAATTTCTCAGATCCTTTTCAACTTGAATATTCCAATGTCTGATGTTGGGCGTAACAGGGGTGATGTGGGAGAAACGATAATTAGCTCATTGATGCACCAAACTAGGGTCAAATTCACTACGTAAAAAGAACAAAAAAGAACAGCAGAGACAAAACCACTAATTAGCTAGGTGGAGTCCAGAGCAGGTTACTCAGGATGCCTTTCATCCCTGGTCCAGAGTCCCATGAGGAGCTAAAAGCATCACAGGCTGCAGTGGGAGGTGGCCCAGATAGGAGAATGCAGCCTGGCAGCACTCTCTCCTGTGCCAGACCAGGTGTGCTGCCAGGTACAGGTCATGCGTAATCAGCTGTTCTAAGAGCTCATAGCACCTGAGCAGGTATAATGAGAGGAAACAACATTGTTCTTTAAAAAAAAAAAAAAAAAGGTGGGGGGGGGGACAAAGTATGACAAGTGACCATCAGGCTGTGTTTCTTCTGGTCTAATCTGATCATCCTCAAGTAAGTCAGGGGCCCCAGCATCCATCTAGGGGCCTGTTTCAAGAATGTATTTCCGGTTGGTCCAGGAGATTCTACCACACACCTGTCTATGACTTCTTCCACTTACAGTGTCTGGGTTGTAAGAACCAGTGATCCGTCAACAATGGGGAGTTTGCACATGGAAATGTAGTTGTATAAGGAGAGTTATTTTATAAGCCAAGTCTTGTGATAAAGGAAATAATCGAGTAAAAGGAGATAAGGGTTTGTAACTAGATATGCATGGTTTATATTCAGTGTGAGAAAACAAGATGGAGAATTAGCCCAAAGACCAAAAGAAAGAGAGCCAATGCTTTACTAAAGGAATGCAAGGAACATTTTAAAAGCTTTCTTGGAAGTCTCTGAAGTGTGGAAGAAGCTATGCTCTTTAAGAAATACAAGTAGAAAATCACCAAGAGAGGAAATCCTCAGATGAAACAAAACTGGCTGTAGAGATAAAGAAAAAATCATTATAAGGAAATAATAAAATGTGGCAGGCAAGCTAGAAGTCACAGTGGAGAATGAAATGGAGACCTGAACAACAGATACTAGAATCAAAGACATGCTGAAGAGTCTTCCTGCACTTAAAAAAAAAGTAAAATTAATATTTAAAATATCACTAGCTAGATGTTAGAAAAATCACTAATACAGAAAGATAGAGAAATATCCTAAAAGGATCCAGTAGTAGTAGTAGTAGTAGTAGTAGTAGTAGTAGTAGTAGTAGTAGTAGTAGTGGTAGTAGTAGAAATAATATAATAATGATAATACCTGTTACCTTCCATGGAATGTGGCAGAATGAACTTCAACAATAAGAGAGTAAGTAATAATAAGTTAATACTGGGATAGTTTTATAACTAAAAATTATAGTCATAACTAAAAAATTATACAAAGAGAAAAATATGATCCTATAATCTAGGTATGTAAAGCATAAGTAGAGTTTAGTAAAATAATATATGTATGTCTATTTGAAAACTAGAAGGCAATCTAAAATCATGCTAAGTAGCCTTCTTATGTACAGAATTGGGATCATGGGTACTATGACGCACATAGATACATGCACAGAGAATTTTCAAACTCCCTACACTAAACATACATTAACTGTATGTGTATAGCAAAATAATTTTTTTTTAATAATTTGTTATAGCTTTGGGTGAATTCAGTTCCTGGTCAATGAATACCTATTGTCACAAAGCAGAAGCTTTGAGTCTTTTATCAAATCAAGAGATTTCATGCATTCAGAATGATGTTGGTAAATGCTGAGGTGATCAGAAACACACAGGATGAGGTTATTTAAGAGGATAAACTAATTACACAATGCAATGTACAGAGCAAGTACAGGTTGTTTCTGAACTAGATCATGGAGCTAGTGAACCAAACATAAATTAGAAATCTGTGTATAAATTCGAATATATTATTGAAACCAAACAGATGAATGAAACATGTCATTAATTCCTCTCTACCCTACATGCTTTAAAAATTCACTGAAAGTAATAACAGGTAGTCTTTTTTTTTTTTTCAAAGTAAGAAAATAGAGCAAAAAGGACAGAAAAGGGTAGGGCAGGAGGTATATAGATATAGATACAGATATATAAAGAAAGAAAAAATTAGAAATTAATGAAACAGATTAAAAATAACATTGAGAATCAGAAAAAATTTTTACTTTACAAGAGTAAAGTTGGTGGATACTAAAGAGAAGTCCTTTGCGCATGCAGCTAAGATAAAGAGATGAGATAAGTTATCTTGGAGGGTTAACCATGACTCCCCCAGCAACACTGAGTTTGAAGACAAGGTAGAAGGCCTCTAAAGTCTTCAGGCAAAGAAAACCATGACAAAATAAAAACTTGAGTCAAATGCCAGTAGTGATCACTAAAGTCATCTGAACAAGGAAGAAAAGTCCAAGCCACTATGGAAACCACAAACACAGAAGAGAATGGAAATAAATGGTCTCTATTCTGAAAACATAGACAGGGGACTCAGAACTTAGGGAGTTCACAGAAGAGAAGCAGAGAGGGTTGACTGCACAGATGAACTCATCTTTTAGGTTTGGAGCATAAACATGAAACTCTGGTAGATAAAAAGGAAAAGAAACTCAAGTATATTAAAAAATATAAAGGTAGTTAGCACTATAGCTAAATATACACAGCACAATCAACTGCAGTGTGGGAGTGGGAGGCAGACATAAGCAGAATTATACTTATTTCTTCATGGGCCGTAAGGGACATAAATAAATACAGGATAAAGAAATATAATTAAATATAACTATGAAGCTGTGGCAACAAAGACTATCACTAAAAGGGGCATGACATAGTAGGCAAGAACTTTCCAAGTAACTGGACAAAACATCCAATTAAAGCAAGATCAAATAATAATATCTAAGTTTTTATTAAAAAACTACCCCCTGTCATAGCTAGGGCAATAAGACAAGAGAAAGACATAAAAGTAATCCGAATAGGGAATGAAGAAATAAAGTTATCATTATACGCGGATGATATGATTCTCTATGTAGAGAACCCAGAAAAATCAACAGAAAAACTGATTGAAATAATAAACCGATTTGGTAAGTTAGCTGGATACAAAATCAACACGCAAAAATCAACAGAAGAATCAAACAGAAGAAGAAGAAATTAGAAAAACACCCCATTTACCATTGCACCAAAGAAAATCAAATACTTGGGAATTAACCTAACAAAAGACGTAAAAGACCTATACAAAGAAAACTATAAAACATTCTTAAAAGAAATAGAAGATGATGTAAAAAAATGGAAAGACATTCCCTGTACATGGATTGGAAAAATCAACATTATCAAAATGGCTATACTACCAAAGGCCATCTATAGATTCAATGCAATTCCAATAAAGATCCCAATGATATATTTTAAAGAGATAGAACAAAAATTATTGAAATTCATATGGAACAACAAAAGACCCCGAATGGCCAAAACCCTGTTGACAAACAGAAGAGAGAACGGAGGTATTACTATTCCAGACTTCAAACTGTACTACAAAGCCATAATGCTTAAAACAGCATGGTATTGGTACAAAAACAGACAAACAGACCAATGGATCAGAATTGAATATCCAGAAATAAAACCACACATATACAGTCAATTAATCTTTGACAAAGGGGCAAAAAACATACCCTGAAACAAGGATAGCCTCTTCAGTAAATGGTGCTGGAAAAACTGGATCAAAACTTGTAAAAAAATGGACCAGGATAACACCCTCACACCCTGTACAAAAATTAACTCAAAATGGATAAAGGACCTGGAAGTGAGACCTGCAACCATAAATACATAGAAGAAAACCTGGGCAAAACCCTTCATGAATTTCACCTCAGAAATCCATTTGGGGAAACTACTATGGCCGGCAAAAAAATGAAGGAAAGCATAAACAGCTGGGACTATATAAAACTAAAAAGTTTCTGTTCAGCAAAAGAGACAATAAACAAAACAAAAAGAAACCCAACCAACTGGGAGAAAATTTTTGCCCTGCAGACAAGTAACAAGGGCCTGATAACAAAGATCCACAGAGAGCTCCTACAGCTCAACAAAAACAAAGCAAAAAACCCAATCAGAAAATGGGGAGAAGAGCTAAAAAGACACTTCACCAAAGAGGAGATACAGATGGCTAATAGACATATGAAAAAATGCTCCACCTCACTAATAATTAGGGAAATGCAAATTAAAACCACACTGAGATACCATCTTACACCAGTAAGAATGGCCCACATAAATAAAACAGACAACAAATGTTGGCGTGGATGTGGAGAAAAAGGAACTCTCTTACACT
>PVHY01017273.1:0-31757 GCA_004024945.1 Uropsilus gracilis
GCGGAACAATTGGAATTTTCTGATACTGTAATGTGATTATGAAATCACTTTGGAAAAATTTCTTTAAAAGTTAAGCATATCTACTATACACTCAGCTATTCCACTCTTAGGTCTTTACTCATGGTAAGTGAAAACTTATGTGGCACACAAAGATGTATTCATAAATATTTATTCGGAGTTGCTTCTTTTTAAAAAGCCTAAAACAAAGTAACTTAAATGTGAATACATAAATGCACTATGACTCATCTACACAGTGGTGTACTACTCACCAATGTAAAGGATGAACTACTCATACACACAACACTGGATGAATCTCCAAATATGGTGAGTAGAAGAAGCTAGATTAAAAATGAATCTCTACTTATGACTCCATTTATGTAAAATTCTAGAAAATGTAAACAAAGCAGTAGGATATAAAGTAGTAGTTGCCTGGCGGTGTTGTGGGAGGGAATGGTAAAAGATGGGTTACAAAGGTATAAGGAAACTTTGGGGAATGATGACTATATTTTTTCATTATTGCAATGGTTTCATGGAGGTATCTGTCAAAAGTTATCAAATAGTTATGTGAAATTGTTGTGTGCCACTATACCTCAGTAAAGAATAACAAAATAGCTGGGCGCAGTGGCACGCACCTGTAATCCCAGCTACTTGGGAGGCAGAGGCTAGGAATCACTTGAGTTTGCCGGTTTGAGACTACCCTGGGCAACATAGCAAAACCTACTTTCAAAAATATAGCCAGACATGGTGGCTCGCACCTGTAATCCCAGTTACCTGGGAGCTAAGGCTGGGGATTGCTTGAGCCTGCGGCACCCCAAGCAACTTAGGTCTGCGGTTCCCTGGGCAACATAGCCATACCTAGTCTCCAAAAAGGAAAAAAAAACCCAATATTTAGTTCTAAATTTAACAAAAGAATGTATAAGACCTAAACAATGAAAATAAAAAATACATTGCTGATATAAAAGGCTTATTAAATGAAGAGATGCATTAATTATGAATTGGAAGATTCAAGATTGTTAATGTCAACTGTCCCCAAATATGTCAATAGAATCAAATTCAAACTTCAAATTCCCAAGTAGACATCTTTTCTAGAAATTGTCAGACTAATTTCAAAACATATATGGAACTATGGAGGAGTGAGTTAAGCCAAACAATTTTAAAAAACCTAAGTAACAATATTGGAGGAGCTACTGGATTTCAAGACTTAATGTAAAGCTACAGTAATTTAGAGTGTGGTACTGGTGAAAACATATAGATAGAGATCAATAGAACAAAATAATGTCCAAAGGCAGAGTCACACATACAGGGAAGGTTGATTTTCTTCTTTTCTTTTTTTTGACACCAGATCTTGCTATGTTGCCCCGGGTAGTCCCGATGCAAGGACTCAGCGATCCCAGGCCTCTTGTCTCCCAGTGCTTGGACTACAGGCACACGCCACCATGCCTGGTGGTAGGTTGATTTTCTTAAGACAGTGGTGCTAAAGAAATTTATAGGGAAATAGTGTTTTCAACAAATGATAGTGGAAAGGCTGGATATCCACATTAAAAAAAAGGTAACCTCAGACTTTAACTTATGCCATACATAAATCAACTTGAAATGAATGTTATCTAATATAAAAGCTAAGCTAAAATTAGATGTTCTGTAAACAAAAACAAACCTTAGAAATCTATGGAACTGAAGCTACCAGAAGGAGAGAATAAGAACAGGGAGCACTAACCATCCAGCCTGCTATGCTTTTTGGGGTTCTGGGAGTGCAAGGTAGGCCCCCCACAACACACACACACACACACACCACTAGGTGGCCAGGAAAGGCAGGGATAGCCCCGCCACACGCCTTCAGCCATGCTGGCAGGAACTGAGCTCCCCTCTTCCCCCACAGCGGGCTGGCAGGGGGGGAGTGGGTGGTAGGGGTCATTCACTCTGGTCTTCTCCAAATCCGTCAACCCTCACCAGAAGCAACTAAATCAGTGATTCAACAGCAGTTGCACACGAATAGAGGTGAAAAAGAAGTATTCGGGAACAACGGACATGTCAGACCCAAGGGACACAGGACTATAAGACTGATTATAGAGATGAACTACCTCAGAAATACAACCACTGTGATCTACAACGATGGGAACGGAATTTCCCGTTCAGAGATGCCTTCAGCATGATCAAAGGACCCTCCCACTTTAGGGGGTGAGGAAAGCCACAGGGACGAGCAGTGGCCCCACGACCAACTGGACCAACCATCTGCCAGGGCCTATCTCGATCAAAAAAATTGGTGCACAAACTTTGGTTGAGAGAAACGCTTCCAACGCCAGCAACCAGAACTACAAAACCAAGAAGGAGCAAAATATGACAGAAGATGGGCCGGAGCAGCCAACCAGAAAGGAGGAGGAGGCACTGAGAGAACACAATCATGTGTGAACTGGTGGCCGGCAGCAAAGACACTTGGAAAACTAAGCACAGGCCACTGTGTCCCAGGAAACCACGTCCACACCAGACAAAAGGACGTTGCTACAGGAAAGAAGAGGAAGAACCCAAGGGACTAAAAATTAAACAATGAATGGCAGTGAAAGAAGAGATGCAGAGAGACCAGGGAGGTGGTGAAGGGGAGGGGGAGGAACACCCAAAAGGCAAATGTAAACAAAACTTATTCAATAAAAATATATATTATTTTTTAAAAAAAGAACAGGGAGCAAGGGAGAGAAGGGGAGTCAGTGGAACATGGTAGTGGATTACAGGTGTTTTTAGTGTGGCTATGGAGTGGTAATATACATCTCAAGAGGTGTGAACCTATACCTTCATATTATATACAAAGTTGAAAACACTTATCTCAAAAAAAAAAGCAAAAAAAAAAAAAACCTACATAAAAGTTCTAGACGATAACTTAGAAGAACCTATGTAATCTTGAAGTACACAAAGATTTTGTAGGACAGAAACAAACAAATCCTTGAACTTTGAAAGAAAAAAAATGATAAATTAAATTTCATCAAAATAAAAATAACTGTCTAAAAGAAAATGAAAAGACATATCATATGTGGGAGAAAATATTTTCAATATATTGATATATTAATGACTACATCATTAATACAGAAAGCATTCTTATAAGTTAATATTAAAAGACAAAGCAAAATTAATGGGATAAATATCAGAAAATATTGAACAGAAAATTCAAAAAGATGTATTAGTGATCAGATGCAGAAGTCACCCTTCCCTCATTCTGCGTAATTTCAGGCATGCACCACCATGCCGGGCCTAGTGAATAAATTTATATTGATCGATGTCACAAGGTTATTTTTTTAATTTTAAAAAGACAGGTTTATTGGAAAAGTAGAATAGTATAGTTAAAGGTGGGCAGAAGAGATGCTAGACGGTATTCAGAGAAACAAGAAACTGCTGATTGTTTGAGTTGCTGATGTGCTTAGTCAGTCTCTAATAATCCAATGAATGAGATTTTCACAGGTTTAACTGCTGGGAAATCCAAGGAGAGGCAACAGATAGACTCGATATGCATAGTGCTGCTGCAGATTTTGGGGCTCATGTTCAGGCCTGTGGCAGGCAGCTCTGCCAGGCAGCATAAGTCACAGTGGCTTGTCTCATGACTTGTCCCATTTCTTGCTGTTGGCTGCAAAGGGAGGCTTGGGAAAGGCTTTTGGCCCTTCTTAAGCCCTCATCTTTGTGAAAGTAAACTTCCACTAAGTGTCACTTAGTTTTCATTAGTTCACTAGTTTCTCAAAGTTATGCATGAATACTCATCTTAGAAGTGGATTAATCTATTTTTTTTTTTTTTTGAGACTAGGTCTTGCTATTTTTGCCCATGGAACCGCAGGCTCACGTTGCCGGGGTACCACAGACTCAAGCAATCCCCAGCCTCAGCTTCCCAGGTAGCTGGGATGACAGGCGTGCGCCACCACGCCCAGCTATTTTTTTGGAACTAGGTCTCGCTATGGGCCCCAGGTGGGACTCGAACCGCTATCCCTAGCCCCGGCCGCTTCATAGGCTGAAGCTTACAAGCACGAGCCACAGTGCCCGGCCAGGAGTGGATTTATTATTGTTGTGTAATTTCAAAAAAATATCAGGGTTCTCCCCTTGAAGTAGATTACTGTTTCTATGCCCATTTACAGATTTTGATTCTTCCATGAGGTTCATCAATCAAGAAACATTCACGTGGCTAATTGCCAAATGCTGAAAATATGACACTGGGGGAAAAAGATAAAAAGAAAATGGTAGAAATTGTTACCTTCATGGAGCTTACATATAGAGATAAAAGATGAAAAAATTGGAGGGGAATACTAAACAGAATGAAAATGTGGCAGTTTGAAGTGTCAGTGAAGGCATCAGTAAGAAATCACGTTAGCAAAGACGTTAAGATCATGTGGATTATCTAGGGGAATAGCATTTCCATCGAGGAGTCAAGTCAAAGGCTAAAATGGTGTATTCAATAGGAAGAGGCCAATGTAACTAAAACAAAGCAAGTACAGGAGTAAAAAGAGAGAGCGCACCCACAAGACAAGATTTGTTCCAAGGGCTATGGGGGCGGTGTTTAAAACAGAAGGGAAATACAAGCAGTATGGTGATATAGATATAAGGTGAAAATGCATGTAAGAAATGAGAAAATTAACTGTATGCAACCAGACGCTTATGTTGGAACAGCTAACAGAAAGGCAAAAGCAGCCGGGCATGGTGGCGCATGCCTGTAAGCAGCAGCCTAGGAAGCCGTGGCCGGGATAGTGGTTCGAGTCCCGCTCCGGGTAACGTAGCAGAGACCTAGTTCCAAAAAAATAGCTGGGCATGGTGGCGCGCGCCTGTAATCCCAACTACCTGGGAAGCTGAGGCTGGGGATTGCTTGAGTCCGTGGTACCCCCAGCAATGTGAGCCCGTGGTTCCACGGGCAAAAATAGTGAGACCTAGTCTCAAACAAACAAATAAATCAGCAGAAGCTTTTCTTGTAGGAAGCACCGGAAAACTTCAGATTAACAATATGTTTTCAAATAAAAGCAAGCAGTATTTACTGTATGACGGCTTGTAAGTGAGGTAAGAATTTTGACAGCCTCATTGTCTTGAAGATAATGACTATCTGGCTCCCGCTAACTGAAAAAGTTAAAGGTATGTGAGTGGAAGGCTGATTAAGCATTTACTGAAAGTATTTCAGATTCATCATTTAAATACGGTTGGATTAGATGAAGTTCTTTATAAAGTATGCAAAAGGAAACACATTTTTTTTGGCCAAGGGCTCTCATTTAATTGTTGGTGCTGGATTACATATGCAGGAACTGAACTGATGATCTATTAAAGGATACAAATGTAAGCAGAAGGATCTTATATTTTTATGTAGTTTAACATTTTTTCTATTTAATCCTGAGATTTTACCTTTCTTTTGTAATTATATTTGGCATGTATACTTTCTGACTTATCTTGCTTAACCTTAACAATATTCTTTCTTGAACCACTGTAAACTATTTGCTGCTCCTAAATCACTGAAACCTTCTACATTTTTGTGAAATATTTGCTCATCAAATACATATGGAGAATGGCAAATACTAGTTTTGAAATAAGTGAAATTGTTTTTGACCAACTAACCTTAAGCCGATTATCACATCTTTACTAAATGGTGTCCCTGAACCCTGAAGGCTACTCTTAATTTCAATGTCAAAATTTCAGAAGATGGTTTTGTCAAGTTTTGTCATCTTGAAGAAGATATACCATGGTAACCTGAAAAAAAAAATTATGTACATTGTGTAGCCTTCCATTTAAGTGTAAAAGAGATTGGGTCTAAATTTTTAATGATTACCTTTCAGATCCCCATTTGAAAAAATGGGTACAACAATAATTCTTACTATTTTTTTGTTTAGAGACTATGCTGCTCCAGGTCTCGAACCTGCGGACTCAAGTGATTCCTAGTCTCAGCATCCCTTCTTGTTCTGGGATTTAAAAAAAAAGGCATGCGCCACCGCGCCCAGCCCAATTCTTACTTTTAAGACAGGAATTCTAGTAGAATTCTTCTGAGTACTAAGCTAGAACTTGAAATTCTTAGCACATTGCCCATTATAAAATGCAGAGCAAATGTCAGCAACTATCTGTAACCTTGTGTGACGAGTTCAGCAGTGAACTCTACAAATGAGAAAGTCTAGAAGTGATATAATGACCCACAAGAAGTCCAAGAGCTGAAGTTAACTCATTGCAGTATATGCTTAGCTTCTATTGTGCCATCCTACAAAGTACAGGGGATTAAGAAATGAAGTGTACACACACACACAGAGATGCACGCATGCACCATGCTTACACACACACACACACACACACACACACGCGCACGCACGCACGCACCATGCTTCCCCAACTGTATGACTACGGAGTGGAGAAAAGGTCATGAAACTGAGAGCAATATAAAAAGTACCAATACCCCAAAGGGACAAAGACTAGAGTGCTATGGCTGCTCACTGAGCCTGGGCGATCTTGTGGCCAGGTACATATCCACCCAGGGGCATTTATAGGAATTACTGTAAAAACTCCTCTTCAAATGAAAAGGTCAGCGCTATCTCTTGCTCCCATCTTACATCTTTTATGCGTATACAGACTGTTGAATTTTCATTCACTGTAGACCATTTGCATTATTCATCACTGCTTTATATGATGGGATATGAAAATCTTTAAAAGATGATATTTAGAATATGCTTTGACAAAGGGCTTTCCTAGAAAAGAAGCATAAAAAAAAAAAAGCAATAATGTTATTTTTCTAGCAATTCAACAAAGTATGCTGCCCAGCTACTCAGGTGAAGGAAGAGTAAACCTTACTTCCTAGAAACAATAAAATACTGCACTCACAGATCCAAACTAGTCAACTTTGAGCTTAATTCCAAAAAAAAAAAAAAAAAACAAAAAAAAAACGGAGGACTAACACCTAAAAAGCTGGAAACAAAGACACATACACTTCCAAGTGTGGATTTTTATTTTCACAAAGAGACAACAATGCCTTCCCACATACAAGTATTTACAAAACTCAACTGATTCGCCGATCTAGAGAACCTGGGTTTTCCATTTCTCAACATAGTTGGGAACATGGAAACATTAATACCCACATAATCCCCATAGATGGAATTTATCCATCAAACAGTGCAGATTACCTAAAAGTGCACTTACCTGCACAACTCAGTCTAAGAACTCAGTGATACAGAATCCATGGCCAAGGTTTCATTAGTCTATTTGGTTTCATACCATGCAAACCTGAACAAGTGTGCTGCTACACTAAACTGAAAATCAGTTCTCACTGTACAATTAAAAAGGTTCGCAACGCTTTAGCAACTATACAGAATATGAAGGTTTATTTCAAAAAAGAGTACATTTTTTTAAACCAGGATACACAGATGCACTTAATGTAACAGTACCTTCTGCAAAAATAGGTTACATAATACTCAGAAATGCAAGAACAATCTTATTCTCTAAAAATTAGACAGAAGACATTTTAAGCTATGACAGCCTTGAAAATGGAGACTGAAAATGCTTGATGACAAGAAATAATTCTAGTGCCTGACACCAAAGAGCTAATGCTGAAAATGAAACTACTACCACACAGCTGCAAACTACTCTTTATATTCACACGGCGTTAAAACAAAAATGGTTCTGATTCCAACCTTTTCAAATGTGTTTCGGTGCTGCAAGAAAAAGTTGAATGACACAGAAAACTATTAAAAGTTACAACAGAACTATTTAAACATCTTCTCCAAAATTGAGAAAAGCAATTATGTTAAATTTTTAAAAAAGAAAAAAGTCTGGCAACTCTCAAGCAGTCAGAGGTCCTCTTCATGAGTAGTCAAGTAAAGTTTACAGGAGATTTCAATAAATTATCTTGAAACCATGGCAGAAAGTTAATTTTTCAGAATCGTCGTGGAGGTCCACCTTTAAATGGCTTAAATCCAGAGCCACTTCCTCTTTGCATGGAATTGCCACTGATTTGTACAATTCTATTAATTGGGGATGCATTACTGAAAAAGGTTTAAAAGAAAAAAAAATCAGAGAACAGAAGAATAATTACACAGCAATATCTACACGACATATTGTTCTTTCTACTTGTCACTGCTAATTTTTTAACAATTTTCCTGTGAGGTATGTACCACTCCTAATTCCACCTAACTGGTGAAGAAACTGAGATATGGAAGTTTAAGTGACAAGCTAAAAATCAGAAAGTTAGTAAATAGTAGTGGGAGGATCTGAACTTGGGCAGCCTCACTTCAAAGCTTCTGCCTTTTAATAAGTCATTTAATGGGATGCACATCAACGGACTAGAATAGAGGTCCTCAAAGTGGGGTCCCCAGATCAGGAGCATCAGCACCAACTAGGAACTTCAATCTCTAACCTAGAGAACATCATTCAGGAAATATTTCTGGAATTCTTTACATGTTTAATGCAACATAATATGTCTAATGAGTGATACAGGAAAAAAGATCGGCCAGAAAATCCCATGACAAATCTGGGAGACAAAAACAACCTACCCAGATTATGAAAAGGTTTAAATGCCAGGCTGAGTAATTTAGATTAGTCTGTGACTTAAAGAAGCTGCTTGTAGTTTTAGAGTACGTAAATAGTACAAGAAAAAGTTACACTTTGTAAGTTTATTAGTATGTATAATGGAGGAAGCAAAAGAAAAAACTAATGATCGCATAGAAGTTAAAATGACAGAGAAAAAACTATTACACATTTAAAAGAAACTGAACCACACACTTAAGAAATTTATGCTAGGACTGAAGAAAGATAAAGATGTGTCCCATGTTTTTAGTTTGGGTGAATAAGCTACCTGATGACACTGGCAAATTTTAAACGCTGAAGACAACAACTAAACATAAAGATTTAAAAGAAGAAAGAAGTAAGCTCTGAGCTTAAATTTATGGAAACAGCAAAGCATTTACATGGAGGTCAGTAGATAGAGCTAAAAATAATAGTGTCTAAAATTTAACCATCTGAAAGATGGCTTGCCGGGCACGGTGACGTACACCTGTAATCCCAGCTACTCGGGAGGCTGAGGCTAGGAATCACTTGAGTCCGTGGGTTCAAGACTACTCCAGGAAACGTAGTGAGACCTAGTTTCAAAAAATAAAAGATGGCCGGCCGGGCACGTGGCACGTGGCATATGCCTGTAAGCGACAGCCTATGAAGGTGTGTCTGGAACTGGGGATTGTGGTTTTTTAAGAACAGCCCAGGGCAGCATAACGAGACCTAGTACCAAAAAATAGCTGGGTGTGGTGGCATGCACCCATAATCCCAGCTACCTAGGAAGCCGAGGCTGGAGGTTGCTTGAGTCCGTGGTACCATGGGCAACATGAGCCTGCAGTTCCATAGGCAAAAATAGTGAGAACTAGTCTCAAATAAATAAATAAACGAATGAATGAATGAATAAATAAATAATAGCTCCATTAAAGGACTCAACAAAAGAAGTATACAAAAGGTAGAATATTATGATGCATTAGAAAAGTGTGTTTCATAAAAAGCAAAAGCAACAGTGTGAAAGCTACAACCATCAGGAGCCCAAGAACTAAGGAAATGAAACAATCTGTATTTATAAAGAAAAAGGCATTGATGACTAAAGCAATGAGAAATGAAGCTGTGCAGACAAAAGTTTAACAATCATGTGAAGTCTGATGGTAGAAGTGATGAATAAAATAGTAGTAACTTCAGTCATGGAGCAAAGTCAGTAAAACAGAAGGCGTGGATGAGAGGAGAGACCTAAGACTTGCCAGTGAAGGGCAACAGTGGATGCTGGTATAATATGAAAATAAAGTTTGCCTCTTAGCAAATGAACAGGTTTTGGACTAAATGTCCAAAAGTTTCACATGACATATTTGAAAAGGGAAGCAGCAGAGCATTCTTTTGATTTCTTTTTCCTTTCTAGGAATTTTAAAAATGATAGGCAGTGAACAAAAAAATGGTTACAAAAAAAGGTTAATGCTCATTATCTTTTTTCCTTGTTCTCTTTACTATTGTTTCTTTTTTTTCCCCAGAGATTTAGTCAATATGGGGAAATGTTTGAGTAGACATAGGGCTGGTAGTAGTTTCAGCTCAATCTCTTAGAAACTATAATGATCTTTAAGGAAACAATGAAGATTTGGTTGTGTATTGGTAGTCTTTTTTTTTTAAGACTAGGTCTTGCTATTTTTGCCTGTGGAGCCGCAGGCTCATGTTGCCTGGGGTACCACAGACTCAAGCAATCCCCAGCCTCAGCTTCCCAGGTAGCTGGGATTACAGGCGTGCGCCACCACACCCAGCTATTTTTTTGGAACCAGGTCTTGCTACATGCCCCCGACAGGACTTGACCCCAGCCGCGGCTTCCTAGGCTGCAGCTTACAGGCATGTGCCACCATGGCCAGCCTGGTAGTCAAATCTTAACTGATTCAATTACTTACCTTCCGTGTTGGGTTATCATGCCTGCTCCTGTCCGACCATCACCCATTCGCCTTGCATCATGATAGCTGGGCCCTTGAGAAGGTGGACCATGCCACTCTTTCCTTGGTCCACTTGTGTCTCGTCCATGGCGTTCAACCACATGTCGTTCTTCAGGATAGTGCTAAAAAGGCAGCATATTAAAAGTCCTGACACCGTCAGTCTCCTATTAGCTTATTTATGTCAGTATGTACTTAATGTCAGAAATAAATTAGTAGAATGCCTGAGAAAATGATGATAACATAACAGCTTATGACAAGGATTTCCATCCATTTTATACTGGGAAGTTACACAGGCTTCAAGATAGGGTATGAGGGATAGGATTTAGCACTGTCCTTTTTATCTCTACATCTGCTAGCACCCACTAGCTCCTTGAATATTTTTGGCTCTATACATAATGCAGGCCTACAACCACACATTTGTAAGTAGGCATAATGAGAGGTCAAAACCTTAAGACAAATCAGAGTAGGGTATCTAACCAACATGTAAACACACACACAAACAGGAGCTGTTATGTTATTTTATACTGTACTAGTTAGTGCTTTGGTTCTTAGAAGAGCCCTACAATCCTTGACTAGGAAAAAGAGAGAGGTATATATCAATGAATAAAAGTCATAGAACTAAGATCCTAAGGGAAAAAGAGTTAAAAATTATGGTATTTAGCCTATAGGAAACAAACTAAAGGTAACCTACAAAGATTTAATACAGGCAGGACAATTTGTAAACTAACATCAAAAACAATACCATTTTTAAGAGTATCTGAGAATGTAGTAATGTAGTCCATGAGACTGCCTTAAGTTGTACTCTAACTACAGCAGAGTATTTGGATTAAATACCCAGTCTTAAAACTTCTGTGCCTCTGCAGTTTTCAAAAAACAAAACAAAAAACAAAAACAAACTGTACTCGGTAAACAGCTCAATGAACTAATCTAATTCTCATAAACATTCAAACTTAGAATGCCATCAGGCTCAGATGTTTCCCAAATGCACTGGATGAAAAGGAAAGTACAGTAGTATTAGAATACTAAGATTAAATTTCTTTCTAGGGGAAAGAAAAAAGCTCTTTCAAAACCTAGCATGTATTTAAATACAAAACAGAACATTAGAGAATAGTGCAGTTTGATGGATGGTACATACAATATACACAACACTTAAGGATTTTTCAGTGGTGATATTTGGTATCTGTTACTAGCAACCTACTTGCCAGTATTTCATCAATAGAATGCTTCCAAATTCAGTATAAGGTTTGCTTATTTGAGTTGCTAAGAATGTTCAATGTCTAGATTAACTTATAAAATGTTCAATCAATAAAATGCCACAAGAGTAAAAATGGAAAATAAAAAAATATGAATATTCCACTCATCTTTAGAAGTTAGAGAAAAATTTTATTTCAATTCTACACTTTATGCTATCTAATGATGTGGAAGATTTAGGCCAGGCATGGTGGCTCGTGCCTGTAAGCTTCAGCCTATGAAGCAGCCGGAGCTAGGGATCGCGGTTCAAGTCCCGCCTGGGGCCCAAAGCTAGACCTAGTTCCAAAAAAATAGCTGGATGTGGTGGCATGAGCCTGTAATCCCAGCTACCTGGGAAACCAAGGCTGGGGATTGCTTGAGTCTGTGGTACCCTGGGCAACGAGAGCCTGCAGTTCCATGGGCAAAAATAGCGAGACCTAGTCTCAAAAAAGATGAGGAAAATAAAAAAAAGAAAAAACTCTCCTTTCAGTTTGAAGGCTTCAATTTCTTTCTTTTTTTTTTTTTAAAAGAGACTAGGTTTTGCTATGTTGCCCAGGGTAGTCCCAAACCGTGGACTCAAGTGATCCCTAGCCTCAGCCTCCCAGGTAGCTGGGATTACAGGCGTGTGCCACCACACCCAGCCCTGAAGTCTTCCATTTCTTAAAAAAAGAAATAAAATCATAGTCATCATTAGGAAGGTAATACCCAAAGTAACAAACCCTCAAATTTCAGCAGGAAATTAGTAAAAATGAAGAATGATTTAGAGGGCTATTATCATCTTATTTGGACTATGGGTGTCCAGCTGCTGCTTGTAAAATATGAGAAATACTTAGGGAAATACTAAGAACTTTTATAAGAAGTTCCCCAATTATTTCAATGTAATTAATTGAGGCCATATCAAAATGACAACCTATACTATACAGAGAATGTCTCTAGATTTTCTTCTGAAGAGTAGACAGCAAACCTTGAGCATTTACCTGAGCGCCACTTCCTCGGTCTGTGATGACGCCTCTGTCTGTCTCTCTGCTTCCGTAGCCTGAAGCATTACTCCGATTCCCAGGGGGAGCCCCTCTCACACTGTGTCCTGACACGTCTCTCCCAGATCGTTCTGGCCTTTCAACTCTGTTCAACAAAACCCCAAAACATATTCTATCAAAACGTGGTTAGAACTCTTGCTTTTAACCCAAATGGATTATATATACCACTAGGTAGGCATTCAAAAATGACAGAAATACCTTGTTTCCCTTTTGTCGGAAGACATGCCTCCATCACTTTTCCAAGTGGTTGGTCTGGTAGGATTGGGCCCTGCTTCTCGGGGATGTCTAGGATGAGTGATGTCAGGCCGATCATGAATGATCACAGTTCTTCTCTCATCTCGCTCCCCTCGTACTTCTCGCCTGTCTGTCTCCCTAAGTTCATTTCTTGGGGGTGGAGGCTCATTTCTTCTGGAATCACTAAAATTTTTGGGATACCTTTCAAAACCTGGATCTTCTCTTCGTGTAGTAGGACGTGCTTTTTTCCCTTCACTTTGACCAACAAAGCGTTCTCGTCTATTGATTGTCCAAAACAAATAACATAGGTGTTAAGAAATAGTGCTTTGGTCTTATTCTTCTTAACTTTAATTGCATAACCTATAATAATAATAACACTTAAAAAAAAACTCAACATAAGGCAAAGTCACAAAAAAAGTCACACTTATTGATTATAAACTCATAATCTTTTGAACCGAAGCTAAATGTCTGGAGTATAGGTTGGGTTTTTTAGCATCTAGGAGGAATTATATTGAATACTTATACTACTATCAACATGAAGGACAATTCATTGTTCTTAACAGCTGAGACACATCCAAAATTAATAGTACTTCTACCTTGCTTTAAAGAAAATAAAGCCTACATACTTAACCATGCTGTGCCACTGAATTAAGCTAATGTTAATACTGAACCACATTCCCTTAAATAAAAAGGAACTTATTTGTCATGAACACTTACTTCTGACCTGTAAGATTAATAAAGGTTTTCTTAATAGAGAACCCAACTTATCTCTAGCAAGTCTCATGTATCAAATATAAAAATTTTTAATGTTCTACCTACCTTTCAAAAGATGAAGACTGTACTGTTGAACTCTCAGGAAACCTGCCCCGCTCTCGATGATCAAAGTCATTGAATCTATTCTGTTGCCGAGAGTAGTCAGATCCATGGCCAAATCGTGCATCTGTATCTAAAGACAACTTTTTATTCTCGCTCCAGTAAGGATCATCTCGCCTTAGAAAACAACAACAAAAACCCGCTCATTTATACAGTCTTTAATAGTCAATTAGCACTGATTTGAAGTTATACATATCAAGTGCTAGGAACTGTGGATATAAGGGGCTAATAAACTCAAAAAGTTCTTAAAAAAGAACCTACACTTTAATCCTCCTAAGTTAATAACTTCCATTTTTGTACTATCCACACTACCCAATAAGAATTTTCAAAATGAGCAAATATCTAAGACTCCTCATTGAAATCTACCATTATCATTTATACATTTCCAGTCATGATGGAAAACCAGTTGGCAGTACGAAGGGAAAAGCAATAGAAGAGCATTGTCTTACTAGACAACACAATGGGTTGCAATGCTGCAATCGCCCTGAACCCTGCTGTGACCTTTTTATTCCAGTGATGGTTGTCTGTATTTCTGATTCTCTAGTTAATCCTAATTCAAGGAATAAGACAACAGTATATCTGTTAAAGAAGAAAATAAACTATTACCTATGATCTACATCACGTGGGCGTTTCAAAGAATTCCTTTTTTCTTGCTCATAACGAAGTTGCTGCTGTTGCCTTCTCAGTTCCTCTCGTTCTCGAGCAATACGTTCAGCTTCCTTCCGCCGTTCCTTCAGAGAACACAGAATGAAGAACCAACCAATGCAAAATGAAAATATTAGGTAAACATATACGCAAACTTGTTTTAACTTTGTCACTGACAAACGATCATAAGCAAGCACCAGGCAAAACACATGCCTGAGACAAATAAATTTGATTTCAGTAATCAGTAATCTAGACTATGGTTTTTGTTCTGCAACATTTAAAAAAATGGTAACGACTGGGTGATGAAAGTAAGGCAAGCAAGTAAGGTCAGGTTTAGATTAATCATTTGAAACAAATAACCTAAAGGGAATCAGAAATACAATTCTTAATATGTATGGAGTCTAAGTGCCTTAAAGTCCTGGATGCAATTCTGCAAAGAGAGGCATTATTTCCTTCCAGCCTTGGGAAATCATCCCCACTAATACAGGTAAGGACGCAATTATATTTCCTAAGACTGGGAAAGTGACAGAGCCTGGATTACAACTACTCTGGACTCATAGTCCTATGCTCAGACTATTAGGCTGCCATGAAATCGCAGAGCTCAGTTATTACCAATTAGCTAAACAAAGTCACATCTAAATGATTTTTAAATAGCACCTAGTTCATTATTTTCTTTCAGGGACATTTAATAAATGCTCAAAGTTTTAACTTATTCTATAACAGCTTTACAACAAGTAAAGCAAATTTTAGGGCAAAAAAATCACAGGGTTTGAAAAAGGTCAGTTATTTAAGATGAAAAGATTTTCTGACTGCACCTGTTCAATACGAATGCGTTCCCTTTCCAAGCGTTCGCGTTCCATTCTCTCTCTCTCTAGTTTTTGCCTTTCAATTTCTAGGCGCTCTCTCTCTCTCTGTAAGCGTTCCCGTTCTTCCCGTTCACGAATTATTCTAATGCGTTCTCGCTCTCGACGCTCTCTTTCTGCAATTTCTCTTCGTCTAACAAAAATCAGTATTTAGAAATACTTAAATTATGCTAGCACTGTGTGAAAGAGAATAGCTTTTGAATTTTTCCTTGAGGCTGGAAATTTTAAGCTTCAACTCTAAGTTGTTTTAATGTAACTGGAAAGAGAACTCAAAAATAAAACTTTAAACAGATTCCAATACTATTATTTATTTATTATCAACTGAGCAGGTGAATTTTATAGAGCCTCTTAGATGATTCCTGTTTAAATAAAAAAATCCCACTATAATAACCCATTAGTTGACATTTTAAAACGGATATTCTACACATAATGAATTTCCAAACCTACAGTTTATGTTGTTTTTGAGAGAAAATTTCCATTATCTAATATATGGCCTATTATTTAAACAAGGTGTACCCTTCATTTTGATGACTTGGGATCATAACCATGAACATGAATTGTACATATGCTATAAGTAAAATATGCTGTAAGTAACATATGCTGTAAGTCCTTAAGGACGCTTAGAATGCTCACTGGCCCGTAACAAATGGGTCAGGTAACATGCTTTTTTGAGTCAGAATGTAGTTTCTAAGTTTGCCCAACCGATTATGTTACTATGACTTTTAATCATGTTTCTGTCAATTCCTTACTCTAAGGGAGTCAGTGTACAGTAGTCTATCAGCAGATTTTCCTTTAGAAACCAAGTTTTTTTTTTTTTTTTTTTTTTTTTTTTTGAGACTAGGTCTTGTTATTTTTGCCTGTGGAACAGCAGGCTCATGTTGCCCGGGGTACCACGGACTCAAGTAATCCCCAGTCTCAGCTTTCCAGGTAGCTGGGATTACAGGCACAAACCACCATGCACAGCTATTATTTTGGAACTAGGTCTTGCTATGTTGTCCTGGGCAGGACTCAAACCACGTTCCCCAGTCCCAGCCACGCTTCATATAGGCTGGTGCATACAGGTATTGCCATCGTGCCTGGCTCTAGAAACCAAGTAATTTCTAATGGGCCAATACTGCCCCATGGAAATATGAGGGGCGGTGGAGACCAAGGATTCTAATCGTATGATGCATGGAATAGTCAGGATAGTCCTACACAATAAAAAACTACTAACAACTTTCAAATGCCAAAAGATGAATATTCAAGTCATTAAAAAAAAAAAAAAAAAAAGAGTAAAAAAAATCCTTAAAACAATTCTGAGCCTGTAGCTCATTTTTCAAAAAATGCTAGGTTGGTTTATTTCCTAATATATCCAGGAATGAAATTCATGGTTTTTTTAAAAAGGGGGAGGAGAGATTGTTACATTTAATTGAAAAGTTGTAGAGTTGTTCATTATTTCAGAAATCATGTCATAATGCCAACATCACTCTGGTATGACATTATCCGTCTATTTGTGGCTTTCAGTTTCTCATGAGTCTAAAGAGGGGTGCAAACACCTGACTACCACACTGGAGTCTAGACAATCCAACTTAAGACTATCATATTTGGAATGTTTCTTTAAAGTCTTTTATTTCTCCTTTTTATTAGTTAACGATATTATCAAAATTCTGGAAATTGTTTGTATGGATCTGCATATAGTGTTACCAATTTCATGCCAGGATAGTAAATATTGTATTGCAACTTTCTTTTATATAAAGGGGTCTTGGTCTGATAGGCTGAGAATTTCTGCTGTACTAACATTACTACCTCCACTCTCCTCCCAACTTGTTAAATAAGTACAAAGGAAAGCATGTGGGGGCTTCATCAAAAGGAGAAAGAGAACACGTTTTGAGTAGCACAAGGTGTATTTCCTTTTAGCGTGACAATTACAGCATCCTTTAAATTCCATAAAGTATCTCTGCCATTTTCTAATAATCTTGAGAACAGATGAAACCTTTTAAGTGATCTCTCAAAATGATAGGTTAATATTTGGAAAAAATACGTTCACGAGAATCATTTCAGTGACATTCAAAAATGGATACGTGAAAGCAAATAGGCACTCATGAACTGCTGGGACATTGTCTCTATAAATAGAAATGCTTTGTTCCGTTTGTTTAAAAGAGAATGCTTGCTTCTGGACAGAACTTGAACACAGGAAGATTCACATAGGGCAAATTTTCCTTCACTAATTCAAAACATCATGAATTTTTTCTAAAATATCAAGATACTTTTTTAAACATTGTAGTTTATGAGACTACCCTATCTCAAAATCAAGCGTTTCTTTAAAGTATGGTTTTTACGGCGGCAGCTTTGGAGTAGAGGAAAGAGCATTGGACTTGGAGTCAGAAGACTTGGGTCTGAGTCCCGACTCTGCCACTCGTTTGCCAGGTGGCAATGGAAGAGTCATTTAGCCTCTCTGGGCCTCCATTTTTCAAAATTATATAAATGGCATAACTAATTTATAGAGCTATTGGATATGGAGATAATAGATGGAAAAGTATTATTGTGCATTGTAAAATTCTACACAAACTTAAGAAACCATTAGGTTGTATAGCACTTCTGAGAAGCGGCAAATAGTTTTATGTGGAATATAATTTCCAGGAATCTGGCTTATCACTAGTGTTAAAGATGTACCTAATAGTAATAGTTAGGTATAAAGCAGACTTTCTCCTACCTTCGAAGTTCCATTGCTCGTCGTAATCTTTCAAAACGAACCAAATGTTCTCTCAATCTTTGTTCCTTCATCTTTTCAAAAGGCAAGATGTCTTTCCTTCTATAGTCTTTATCCCTTTTTTTATCTAGGCTAGCTCTCTCTTTTTCCTTGCTTCTTGCATGAATCTATAGAAAAAGATTATAATAAAACTAGAAATTTACGTAATTTTGGGTTTTGTTTTTCAAGATTTGCTAGTCATATAAAAAGCTTAAAAGTGTAATATTTTTTTCTTAGATTTTCTACCACAAAAGTATGTAAATATGGTCAGATAATGAATTATCTTCTCTAGGAAACAGGTAGTATAGTATACAACAATCCTCTCAAAGACTTACTTTTTCATATCTTCCTCTTCTTGATGGCCTACAATGATCTCCTTTAGTTTGGTCTAGAATTACCATATGTCCTGGACTCTTTGAACCTAAGGGAAAAAAAATTTTAAAGGTTTAAATTTTTTCTTAAGAAAAAAATAAATGTAAAAATGCTGATTATTAGATAGCTCAACAGTCATAAATACATGAAAATCAAACCCTACTTATTCTATGAAAACTGAAATACAAAAGAATTTTTAAAGAAGTCCATTCTGCTAATATAAATACTTGAGTGACAGCAAAAGATCCCAAATTCAAACACAAGCCATAAATCAATGACAGTCCATTCATCATTCATTCATTCATTCATTCATTTTATTGATGCTAGGTCTTCCTATGTTGCCTGGGGTAGTCCCGAACCCGCAGACTCAAGTCATCCCTAGCCTCAGCCTCCCAGGTAGCTGGGATTACAGGTGTGCACCACCACAACCGGCTTCAATGACAGTTTTTTAAGTCAGTCCAGACCCGACAGTAAAAGAGCATACGAGAACATATTTATTTCCAAAGAGTAAAAAAGGAAAGGATAACAGATACTATCAAACTTCTTTTTCTATCAAAGTATACCAAACAATGAAATTTAAGTATCTGCATCATAATCACTTTCCTTCCACTGTAAAAATTAAATTACACAATGCATTAGAGAAAGGGATTGAGAAAATAATAGCATACTTATTCGCTTCTTTTCTTCACTTTTCTTAATCGATTCTGAAGTCTGGCCACTTGATCCATTATCATTCTTCTCATCTTTACCTTCTATTTTCTTAGCATCCTTGCTTTCCTTTTTTTCCACTTTTTCAGATGACCTTTTCTCTTCCTTTTTGACAGAGGCTTGTGTCCTGACCATACCACCCACAAAAGAAAACAGAATGAAAACCACTTCATCAATGTATAAAAAAAGTCTATGTGCTGTACATATATATATAAAAAAAAGTCCTTACTTGCTACTCCTATCACTTGCATTTTTTTTGTCTCCAGAACTTCTTGAAGTGCTCTTTTCATCATTTTCTTTCTTCAATTCTTTCTTAGAAGGATCACCTTTAACCTAAAAGATTTAAATCAGAAAAATAATCTGAGTTTTAAAGCTGCATTTTTACAATTATAGAAAGTATGACAGAAAATCTGGAATGATAGTAAAAAACTAAAAATACCTAAAAATAAAAAAGTCATTCCAATCCTATTCACTACCAATGTAGCATATTTAAAATGAAAAATTAACACTCAAAGTAACCTCTCTTTTTAATAAAGTTAGACAAGCTTACTTTTTCCACAGATATCAGTTGTCCATGGAGCTCAGTGCGATGGAGATGTGTGATACACCTAGACACCTCTGTGCTTGAAGACATAGTTACAATGCCATAACACTTTGCCCCTGGACTTCGAGCATTTGTAACTACCTTTGCACTGAGAACCTGTAAAACGAGATTATAAAATTTACAATTTTACAGCTTCACACATTTGGAAATAGGTGAAAATTTACAACTAAAACTACTTCAACTAAAGTATATTTTCAGGACAATCAATTTAAGATATATATTGTTTTATATTGTTAGGATTGTCTCCCCTTGCCTGTAAACACTTAAAATAAATATTCAGGGGAACAATTTAAAATGTAAAAAGGCAATTTAACTCATAGATATTTTTTCTTTTCAAATACACAATCAAGCACAATTACACGTATCAGTGAAATAATGGTAAAGTTAATAAAACAAAGACATAAGACCATCAATTAGATTTGGGTCAAAATGTCCTATCATAGGCTCACCCTGAATCTCAGAGAAAAAAAATAAGGTTAAGTTTCTGGAAGTTTCTTAGGTGACTCATTCCTATTGAGTCACTATAAGAAAAATTTTTAAATGAATTAAGAATAAGCCACATGTAAAAAAAACATAACTGCAAACATACATCATAAAAACACTCTCTATAAAGGTGTTTTTAACAACTTCAGTTGTACAAAATGAATTATTATGAGACAAGGCAGAAATGAATGCATGAGAAGGAAAGTGAGAGAATATTCTTGAGGAACTCAAACATAGTGCCAGAAAGAAGCAAACAGAATTAGGAAGTTGTATGATGTGGGTGGCTACAAACTATCAGCTTTTATCTCAATTCTAAGAAAGGCTGTGATTTCATTAGAAGCTAAAGATATTGTTGCCAAGTGCTTGATAGCGTTACATAATCTTAATGCTAATAAACTCCACATTAAAACAAGATTTTATACATTTAACAAAAAATTATTGAAAATAAAACAAAAATATTCCAAAACTTACTGGGCAACAATTCTAAGTATTCTGATCTGACAACTATAATAACCACCTCAATGCCCAGGCAACTAATTTAAAAAAATTCCTTTAATCAATCAGGTGGATATAACATTCATTAATGGCTACTTACCAATATAGATCATCAATTTAATAAATACCTGAAAGCCTATCAAACGCTCACAGAGTACAGCAGAGAAGCACCCTGCTCTCAAAGAACTCACACTGTAGGTTAAATGTGATTATATTGAAAACTAAAATGTAAGGTAAACAGGACACAGGTCAATTTGATAATTAACTGACCATTCAATTAACTTCACTATTGAACTTGCTTCTCTTTTGTTAGGTCTCCCCTTGTATGCCAGAGAAACCTTTCCTGAAGTACCGACGACAGTAAAGATTGCCCCTTTATCTATATGCATTCCTGTTTCATAGTAGACATTACAGTTTCTGGTTAAGACACATTTTTTAAAACCAGTTTTACATTCTCCCTCAGCACTATACTGAATCTCCAAGACATGGACCACAGCAGTTGTTGTTCTAAATCAATTCTATATCCTACTGCCTAATATTAATCCACCTATATTTTCCAGCTGACCATACTTACTTCAGCAGAAATAGTTGCTAAAAACCATAATGAATATGATGAAAAAAACTTCCTGATTAAAACAGGTTGAAAATACGACCATTTAATAATACAGAGGTCTTTAGGGCTCAGAGTGAGATTTATGATAAAACTCACCGTAACCACAGAACTCAATAATTATGCCTGTAACAGTCCTAAGAGAAACAAGAAATTAGAAGATTTTACACATTACTGCTTTATAGAATCCCTATTCAGTGGAGATACCAAAAAAGACAAAAAGTTAAGAAAAATATACCTTTCCATATTTGCCAAAGAGGTTCTTCAAATCAGCAGCTTTGGTATTAGATGAAAGTCCACTAACCCAGATATTTTTAGTTGAGCTTCCACTGCTACCACTTGTACTACTTGTGCTTCCTAAAACAGATTTGATATTAGATGTCTAAGCATCCAAACTGGAAAATTTTTTTAAAAACTTATTTGGAACATGTTTTGTTAATATTTAAAATCTCATTTAATTTTGATAGTACAGTCTTAAGCTATTAAAATACACTAAACACAATAATAAACTATATAACTAATGAGGAAACAAGTCTGAGTGAACATTTGTATATTCAGTTTAAATTCAGTTTTAAGTAGCAACTTAAAACTGTGCAAAACATGAGTTTTAAGATAAAGTGAGTTTAAAAAAAATGTGTCTTCAATTTTTGCTGTTGCTTAATAATTTATATCCCTGAACTCAGTCTACCAGGAAGCAGTAATCCACAAATTTCCTGCCCACTTAATTACCCGCATCTACTGTGGGCTTCAGATCCTGAGACACTTAAAAGTGCAAGAGGGACGTCACAACATGGGAAAAAATGGTTTTCAAGAACTTAATGTTTAATACAAAGACTAACCAACCAGCTATTTTCATTTTCTATTAGACAAAGAATAAGAGAAAATGGGAATTATATGCAGCTGGATAACCTTGCATTTAATAAATGATCATCTAAAACAAATCAATTATAAGATCAGAAACCCTAAAGTCTCTTAAAATAGGTAAATGTTTATTTATGAGTCATTTCTATACTCTTCCCATTCACAAATTACAGTTTCAAAGATACAGATGCCATTTCTTAGAATACAAACCTAGTTACCCTTCAATAATTTTCAAAATGCTAAAAAGTAGAGAATTTTCATTTGACTTTATTTGTATAACAATTTTTACCGATTTTAAGAAATAGTATATAAGCAATTAAAAAGTAGCAAATTATTTTATGTATTTTATGTAGAAAGAGCAGAACTTTCAATTCTAAGAACTATATAAATTTTGAAAAGTGCCCTCAGTGTTGATAACACATACCTGACGCATTTGAAATATTAATGGTTGATACATTTCTAGTCTTTAAAAAAAAAATATTTCTCAAATAACCTATTTTACCTTATAAAATGTTTGTGTTGCTTATTGTTATATTACAGGTAAACATAGCAGCATACACCAGTCTGATCACATAAAAAATTTTTTAGTAATAGAAGTTAAATTTAACTAGGACTGAGATATTAAATTTAAGGAAAATACTTATAAATCTCTCTCTCTCTTTTTTTTTTTGGAGATTAGGTCTCATTATGTTGCCCAAGGTAGTCCGAACTTGCGGACTCAAGTGATCCTCAGCCTCCCAGGTAGCCAGGATTACAGGCATCCACCTCTGTGCCCAGCTGCTTTTTTGAGAATCAGGTCTCGCTATGTTACCTGGAATTCTTGAACCCGGTAACTCAAGCGATCCCTGTCCTCTTGCCTCCCAGCACTTGGATTATAGACATGCACCACCACGCCTGGCAAATACTTATAAATTTCATTAAAATTTATAAATGTATTAATTGAACAAGATTATAAGGGGCATGAATACTGCAAGTCAATCCTAATTCAATTATTAAAATTTCCAATCATTAAAATATGCCAATGAAATTAAACCAGAGGAAGCAGAACACTACTTTAGGCACTGAGGTGTTTCAGAATTGCATAGTACCTGAATAGTGTTATTTGCCCTTAAAGTGCTTTTTACAGGAAACAAGCATGCTTTAAGAAGCTAGCATATATACAGTATAAACTGTAGTGCAAGATCACATGGTAACAAGAGACCTTCTCAGTAACAGAAAGTAATCAAATATTGTACATTTAAGCTGAAGAAACTCAAGTAAACCAAATAGTAGAGACTAAAATCTCTAAATACCAGATTCCAAATATACACAAGTATTATTTATAGCACATTTTTGTACTAGACAGAAAAGGGTAAATAAATGGCTGTGGTAATATGCAGGTGTCACAAATGACAAGTAAAAATAACATAATTCTGAAATAATGTGGGAAAATGAAATTCCCACTATATTAACGTTCTCCATAACTATATAACATCAAAGGGTTGTTCAGAACATGATGTTAAAAACACACACCAAATGAATTTTTGGCACTCATACCAGTTTACAAACTAAATAAATAGTAACTGCTTCAATCACACCAGGAGCTTACTGTGGACAAAGGTCATCCAAAATTTTCACTTTGTCAATGTTTAAGGTACAAATATCAAAGGAAACACCGGGCAATTATTAGTTTTCCATGAAAATATGCAATGTTACAAATGATATAAAAAGAAAAAAAATCTATTACCTTTGTCATCTTT
Source organism: Uropsilus gracilis (assembly GCA_004024945.1). NCBI lineage: Eukaryota > Metazoa > Chordata > Mammalia > Eulipotyphla > Talpidae > Uropsilus > Uropsilus gracilis. The sequence continues at coordinate 23,898 of PVHY01017273.1, forward strand.
GGATGATGTCTTGCTGTCTTTAGATTCCTTTGAAGAGCTAAAGAAGCAAATTACCAGAAGAAAATTGAAAACAAAAAACAAAAACAAAAAAGCCAAAAAATCGAACAGCTTGATATAGACTGTATTTCAGACTAGTGCTATTCGTACAAATTAATGACTCCAAAGACCTAGATTAGGTTATTTGACAAATGATTCCCTTAGGATTCTTGCACTGATTTTCCCCAAGATGCCTGAAGATCTAGATTTTCTGACAATTCTATTCAGTGGATATATGGCCATCTTCTCCAGATTTCAGGACTGGGAGTTGACTTCATTTTGTGTTCTTAGGACTGATAGTTGTTCATTAACCATCATCACAAGGATTTAAAAAATAAAACACAAAAAGTTTGTCAATTTGAAAAAAACAAAAACAAAAACAAAAACAACCAAAAAAAAAAAAAAAAAAACCAAATATATGCTGACAATTCGACAATGCAATCAGTAGGACACACTGCATATTACGAAGATCTTGAAATTTTTTAAAAGTAACTTATGACGGTCAAAAATATTATAGGCAGGATCATAAGTACTAATTACTGTACATGGTCTTGAAGCCACCCCCTTAATGTAGAGTGATCTTATTGAATGCTGGAATTCAGTATCGTAAAGAACTGACATAGAAAAACAAACCTCTTTGCTTGACCAGAGGCCCCAGTAGACGAGGGCCCTTTCTTCAAAGTATCCTTTTCTTTGTCTCCAGATTCTGCTTTCTTAGAACTTTCTCTGGCTTCCTTCTCGACAGGATCACCCTTCAGGCAGTCTTCCTTCTTACCATCTTTATGGTTCGCATTCATCTCATAATCCTTGCTTTCCTTCTCCGGGCTCTGTGTAATGGCGTCCTGCCCATCTTTTGGCTTACTTGCTTCAGAATCTGTAATTTTCACATTTTTACCTGTTTCTAGGAGGTCATCACCATCAAAATCCAGAGTGATGGCATCTTCAGCCTGGATTGTGACCGAGATGTTGTCATCCTCAGCTTCTTTCACAGTCGCATTAGCTTCCATCTCTTCATGAGCTGTGTGATCAGCCTCAGCTAGGTTCCCTTCTGAAGGAAGAGGTTTAGATACTTCTTGTGTACCATCACCAGAACCTGCTATATCTAAGAGGATTTAACAGGAATAAATATGGCAAAACAAGAAGTTTAAACAATTTCATATTCATAAGCTAGAATAGGACCTAGAAAATATAAAGCCAGTTATTAGCACTGATGGAAGGTTAGGGGAAAAAAAACACAAGGGTATTAACTAACATAAACAATCCTTTACCCAGGATCACTTATTCTTCATGGAAAAAATGATTTCTACATACAAATACCAAACAACAAAAGGGTGGTAATGGTTCCATGCTGATGATACTAGTTCTTCACTTCTGGTTGTAAGTTGAAGCAGATAGAAGATTTTTATCCTTCATGAGATGATGGCAAATGTGCAGAATTGTTATTCAATGTTCGAATCATCTTGGGATTTAACCCTTGTGACCTTCAGAACTCCCACGGTGACATCTTGAGAAAGGCCACAGTCTGAGGATGTCAGTCAGTCTTCAGGATATTTCAGGGCATCTTTTTCACTCTTCTTATGCAATTCTTGGGTAGGAGGGAATCATATGGAAAACTGCTACAGAAGGTTCCAAAGATGGCCAGCTTCGTAATGTTCAGGAAATGGGTTATTTCCAGTCTTCATCCTGTCCAGTCAGTCCTGCGATTACCATTTTCAAAGATGTCTTCTAGTCCCCCAAAATAGAAAGGCTTCAGGCATGTGAGAATTTCAGTCAGTATCTTTACTTCATCATTGCTTCTAGACTTTTCAAATTCTGCCTTGCCCAGAACCCTGTTCCATGTCCTTTCTAGTCCAAAGTAAGGTTTTGACTTCTGTCCAAGCACTCTTCCATGATCTTGGACTGACCACATGTAATATTGCTGTAACTGTACTGGATGGGACAGTTCTCTTAAACTATTGAAACTGTCAGAAGACTGTATGAAAGTTTCTCTACAGAGCACATGAAGATCTCTTAGACACCATCCTAGTTTAGGACTAGTTGTAAAATTCATTACCCATTACACAATAGGACTCCAATAAGCACGTATAAGTTACTGCAGTGTGAGTCTTAAGGAAACAACTTACCGTCTGCTAGAAGTTATTTTAAAAAATAAAACTAAAATTGGATTAAATAGAAAATGGCAGTGTCCACTACGATAACTGATATGTACCATTTAGTTAGAACATATCTTAAGTATAAAAAGAAAATTAAAACCAATTGAAAAATAAAAAAATCAAGGTGCTAACTTAATTCATTAAATCGATATATTTGAAAACAAACTCATTTTAAAAATAAGATTTCAACTAAGGAGTGCTGTATTTCATATAATTTACTGTTTTTTTTTCCCTAAATGTCAACACTTTTAAAACTCTACGTAACATCAAACATACCTTTCTCATTTTCTTCTTCCTCACCATCCTGAAATTCAAAGAATAATCAAATGTAAAATGAATTCACATAAAACTGGATTTTATGAAGAGTATTAAATCAGTCAAGTCAAATTTATGTACGCTTAAACAAGATTAATTAGGGATAACTATCACTAGCAAATACAGCACTTGTCAATCAGAACCAGGCTCATTTAGAGAAAAGTTGTGCGTGTCTGATAAATACAATTTTAGATAAGAAAATAGGTATATCTGTCAATGATTAGCTAAATAATGTATTAATTTCAGTATTCAAAACTACTTTATGTAACTCATATACATATGTACATATATACACACATACACTTAAATCTTGTATCAATGAGCTGCCAATAAAAAAATAGGATTATTTAGCAATTCAGTTCAAAGGTACTTTAAGGGTAAATTATTAAAAATATTACCAAAAACGGTTAACATGAAGATATATACTCTGAAAGCTTGAATGCATATTAATAAACAAACAAAAAAATACTCTCTTTTGGGGCAGCTCAAAAGTGAGAATAGTTAATTTCAAATTATTCATTCTTTTTTATCTGTTAAAAATGAATTCATAGCTGTCAGATGTACATCGGTGGTTAGTGACTTTTAGAATAGTATTTGTACTATAGGTAATCAAAACAAGTTAACTCTCACATTTTAAAAAGTGACTTAAAATTTTGAAATATGCAATTTATTTTCACCTAATCAAACATTGAGCACAAGCTAATTACAAAAAGAAATATAAAGAAAAAAATCTTTATTTACTAAGCAAATACTCCAAAGATTATGGAAGCAATCATATCAATATAGAACCAACATTTTGTTAAATTTATTATCATAACAAACAAGTAATGTAATATAAGCAATAATGGCCGGACATGGTGGCGCATGCCTGTAAGCGGCAGCATAGGAAGCTGTGGTTGCAGCCAGGGATCACGGTTCAAGTCCCGCTGGGGGCACGTAGCAAGACCTAGTCCCCAAAAAATAGCTGGGTTTGGTGATGCACACCTGTAATCCCAGCTACCTGGGAAGCTGAGGCTGGGGATTCCTTGAGTCTGTGGTACCCTGGGCAATGTGAGCCTGTGGTTCCACAGGCAAAAATAGCGAGACCTAGTTTTTAAAAAATGTAACAGAAACATTATAAGGAATGTTTTAACTCTTACTTATTTGTTTGTCTATTTTTTTTTTTTTTTTTTGAGACTAGGTCTCGCTATTTTTGCCCGTGGTACCACAGGCTCACGCTGCCTGGTAGCTGAGCAATTCCCAGCTTCAGCTTCCCAGGTAGCTGGGATTACAGGCACACACCACCACACCAAGCTATTTTTTGGGGGGACTAGGTCTCGCTATGTTGCCCCCAAAGGGACTCGAACTGCAATCCCCAGCCCCAGTCACTTCATAGGCTGAAGCTTACAAGCATGCACCACTGTGCCCGACTAAGTTAACTTTTAAAATAGAAAATGAGAAGTACTAGATCATTTTCAGTCAAGGTGATGTGACATTACCACATACAAAATCTAATAATACAGGTACTCAAACATTGAGTCTGATCAGATCCCCTGGAGAGTTTGTTCAGATTGCTGAACAACCTCAGCTTCTGATCACAAGGTCTAGAGTGGGACTTCAGAATTTCCACATCTAACAGGTTTTCAGGTGATTATGATGTTGTTGGCCCACATTTTAAGAATTACCAAGAATTAACACCCTTGTTAAAAGACCTTAAAAAATTTAACTGTAAATAAAACTTTAAATGGTATGTATCTTAGAAGACAACTTTATGTTCACATAAAAGCATACATTTCTTTAAATACCAAATATTTTATCATATGTTCAAATCATATTTTAAGCAATCTTTTCAAAATGATGCTTCAACTTTAAGTTAATTAAGCAACCTGTTTAGGAATGATCAATTGCTTCACACACTAAAATAACACTAAGGGGGAAAATGCTAGAAAAGTAAGCCATAAGTTTGAAGTAAAAATAATTCAAAACAAGTAAATCATTGAGAATTGGTAAGTCCTACTAGTACATAAGTTCAGTATATTGTATGCCAACAATTTCTTAATAAATTATTGTAGTGAAATTTAATTTCTATTTAATCTACAACATGTGGAAGGGAAAGGAAATGCTTTAGGTTGGCTGAAGTGGCAGCTGAGGATGAATGAGTGATGCTGGAATCCCAGACAAATCTCTTTCTTCCAAACTATCTTTTATGTTAGTAATTTATCTTGGAGAGGTAAATAAACTGCAACACTTGAATTTTTATATAAAAGCAGAATGAAAGAAATTAAAGCATGCAACTTGCCTCTCCTTTATCAACCCATCATGCCAACAGAAGACTACTCTCAAGATATACAATAATAGGTTAAAAAAAAATGCCCAGAAGTATTTGCTATTTTAAAAAGTAAAGTAAAACTTCAAAAACATTATGAGGTCAATGTGATGTAGTTTCCCTGTAAGTTAGTAATGCTATTTCCAGCTGCTGAAGTAACTGTTTTCTGAAGCATCTCATAATTTTATTTTACAATAGTGGTAACATTAGCTTCATTACATATATTTAAAGCATTCCTTGAAAAAAGATGTGACTCAGCTTCAAAAAAACAACCAATCAACAGTGGAGATGAATCATAAAAAACTTGGGTTAGTAGGAAAAATAAGCTGCACATCAGTGCATATTCATTTTACTGTGTCCTATGTATAGTATGCATAGCACTACTCAGGTTAACCCAACCCCTAAGTAAGCCTAAAAACCCTTGTAGTTAGAAAGCAAATGAAGAAATAGAGTAGGAAACTTTTCCTGTCTAAATGGTCTAAATGATATAAAAAGACATGGTATGTAACATATTGAAACTAATTCTGTTCCACTGAAAAGTTTTTCAGAATGAGGAATATAGTAACTGACAACACTGTGAAGCATCCTTTTAAATTAACTACTTTTTCTTGAAAAAATGTATCTCATATATGAAAATGAAGCAAATGTTCTGTAAGGCAGATAAATGTTCTGGAGGGCAGTAAATATACTGATTATATTTAGGGGGATCTACAGTTCTACAATCCATCAAATTTCAAGACTCATATATAAACTAAGTGTGAAGATCTCACGGCAAGCCCTCCTTTCCCCTGATTTGCATCTAAACAGTATTCAGCCTAAGTGATTTAAAATAAACCTTCAAATTAACCCTGATTGCTAATATGGCAATATGCTAAAGATCATGAGAAACAAAAAATCTGTTACAAAATATGCACTTAATAAATATTTGTTGAATGAGTGCACGTAATAATTTTAATGGAATGTAGTAAGTGTTAATAGAGGGCCGGGCATGGTGGCTCATGCCTGTAAGTTTCAGCCTATGAAGTGGCCGGGGCTAGGGATCGTGGTTCGAGTCCCACCTGGGGCACGTAGTGAGACCTAGTTACAAAAAAATAGCTGGGTGTGGTGGTGCGTGTCTGTAATCCCAGCTACCAGGGAAGCTGAGGCTGGGGACTGCTTGAGTCTGTGGTACCCCGGGCAACGAGAGCCTGCGGTTCCACAGGCCACGGGCCAAAATAGCGAGACCTAGTCTCAAAAAAAAAAAATAAATGTTAATACACTGTTATTTTTAGGTGAAGGGACTGAACTATCCATTTCTAATGTATGTACTTAATTTAATTACAGTATTGTGAAAATCTAATAGAATTCAGAAAATAACATCCACTAGCGTAGAGTTATTTAGTAAAAAGAATGTTTGGGGTCATGATATCTAAATATTTAACCTGTCTTTCCCAGTGAACGTTTTATTCTTTAGTATTGTCATCCATTTAGATGAATTTCACCTATAAAGATACCATGTAACCTAAATATGATGCACAAAGATTAAATAATGAATGTAAAAAGTTCTCTGTACAGAGTAAAAGCACACCATAAAAGAAAGACATGTGAGAAGACTTGATGTAGATGAGAAAAATACAGATTGAGAGGTTTACAGACTTCACATGATGAAAAAAAGCATTTCAAGTTAGTGAAACAGGAGTAACGGCAAATAGAAAAGAAACAGTTGAGAACACAGGAATTTTTCAATGATCAAAGCATTAGTAAATATAAAACACTGTAGAGAAAGTTTTCTAGAAAATTCTCCAGTTACTAGTATCTTCAAGTTAGTAAAAATAATACAATATATAGTTGCACATATACTATGTGTCAGGATCTACGATTAATCCTCACATCATTCTACCAGGTAGGGATTATAGTAACATTCATTTATAAACAGTAACTAAGAGAACTTGTCCAAAATCACAAATTTTACAAACAGAAGACCCTGAACCAAATTCTATCCAGTATGACAAAGAACCTAAGGTTAAAAGTTTAAACTTCAAGACAAAGGTTCAAGTCTGGCCTTAAAATAAATACATTCCCCCCCCAAAATAAAATAAATACATCCCTAAGCAAATATATGACTTACTGTCTATATAGTTTTTTTTTTTTAAAGAAATAGAATAAATCATGAACTTTTAGAATATATCAATAAAAGGATGAGGGAGACTTATGAATATCTTATCTCATACCTTTTGCTTCAAAAACATTATTATTTAAAATAATTACACATTAAATACCCTAACATTTTATTTTAAAATACAGGCTCCTAAGGAGTTAGAATAAAACTTAAAACTACTCTTAAATAGACAGTAATCCACTCATTTTTAGAGAGGCACATCTTTATGACAGATGTAACTAGGGGGGAAATTTTAATCTCAGCAATCATATAAACAGTGACGTTGGGATAATGATTCTAAGTGTATATATGTAAGGATATATATATATTCTAAGGGTATATATGTCAGGGTATTATATGTGTTGAGATAAATGTAATTATTGACTTCAAAGTGTCCTTATGAACTCAAATCTGTTTTATTTTAAAATAACAAAAAACTCTCACAAACATCTTTAGCTCTGTACATTGAAAATACCTAGAAAACATTAATAACCCATTAGCAATAAACTATTACCACCAAGTTCGTCTTGAAATGCATTTACCACCAGGCTGGGCATGGTGGCGCATGCCTGTAGATGGCAGTTCATGCCCCGCTGGGGGCATGTAGTGAGACCTAGTGCCAAAAAAATAACTGGGCATGGTGGCGCGCACCTGTAATACCAACTACCTGGAAAGCTGAGGCTGGGGATTGCTTAAGCCTGCGGTTCCATGGGCAAAAATAGCAAGATCTAGTCTCAAAAAAAAAAAAAAAAAAAAAAAAAAAAAAAAAAAAAAAAAAAAAAAAAAAAAAAAAAAAAAAAAAAAAAAAAAAAAAAAAAAAAAAAAAAAAAAAAAAAAAAAAAAAAAAAAAAAAAAAAAAAAAAAAAAAAAAAAAAAAAAAAAAAAAAAAAAAAAAAAAAAAAAAAAAAAAAAAA
>PVHY01017274.1:0-31878 GCA_004024945.1 Uropsilus gracilis
TTCAGTCCCATTGGTTGTTTTCATTTTTTATTTGTTTGTTTGATTTTCCCTATATCCCTCATATAAGTGAGACCATCCTGTACTTCTCTTTTTCTTTTTGGCTTATTTCTGCTAATATGAGTCTTTCTAGTTCCATCCAGGTTGCTGCAAATGACATGTGTTTGTCCTCCTTGATGGATGCGTAGTATTCCATCGTGTGGCTACTTACTCTTAAGCCTCTCTTCCCACTTTTGCCTGTCACTATACTCCAGTCATACCAGACCCTTCACAGCTATGTCCTTTGTCTACAACTTTCTCACAGCTAATTTTAACTTTTAAGACTCAATTCAAAGGTCCTCTCCAAAAGATTGATTCCAGTGTTTCTAGAGCTTAAAGCTTTTTGTTCCTCTCTGAGGTCAACTTCTGTTTCCTTTTCACATATATGCTATTCTAGAAAATGGGGAGCTCCTTCTCTTATCCTAACTTCTGTTTGTGACTCTGGTCCATAGAACTATGCCTGAACAGCTGAAAATGATTGTCAAATGAAAGAAATGACTACAATGATACCACATTGTTTCTTTTAAACACCCCCAAAAGAAATGAAGAAGATACATATATAAATGTCATATAAAATTTAACTTAAGCAAGACATCTGAAACTAACTGCACTAAAAGAAGATCTAGTTATATAGGAGAAATCTATTTTAATTGTTCTTAATGAAAGTGATTTTTATAGCATGACTAAGGCTAAAGGGAACCTTCAGTTTCATAATCTTGTTCTTTTGAAGTTATAAGAATAATAAAAACATGTACCTGTTTACAAAGGACTTTCACTGATATTAACACATTTGAACCTACACAAACCTTAAGAGGCAATAACATTTCCAAATCTAGCTTTTCTCTTTTCAGGGAGATTCGCTGAGAGTAAACTGAGATTTCTTATCTTTTCCTTTTTCTTGTATTGTTTAAAAGATTCTATATTCTGTCAAATAATGAATTCTATGTTTAACTTTTAACAGATGTCAGGCTAGACTCTCCTGCATTTTGGAACACTCACATAATTGGCATGCAGTACAGTAAAGAACTCAGGGTTGGTGATGAACTTGACCGCTGGGGACTGCAGTAGCAAGGTGATTTTTTGTGAGTTTACTGGAGAAAGTGATCCTTCTCTTCTCAAATCTGGAAAAAGCAAAGCAAAGCAACACATTACTTTGGGAAAAAAGTTTCAAGCATAGTAGTTCTCTCTCTACACCAGCAGCACACAAATTTTCACCTTCACACTTGGAGTGAACTGTTTTTAACAGTGATATAAACAGCTGTCACAGTGATCTGAACAGCCGTCACAGTGACCTAACCAGGTCTACAAGGTTAGGTAGTGGTCTGGACAGGTGTCACATGAGTCCAAGCAGGTGTTATATTACTGTGTGTCAAGTGAAGAAGAGTTATTTTTGTAAGAGTGCTCCTGCATAACTTCAAGTGGCTCAAGTCCTTGCACATCTCCTTTTGCCCCAAAGAAGTTTTTCTTATTTTCTTTACAAGTTGCTAACCATGGATAATCTGCAGAAAGAACCACAGTTCCTCTCTGCCCTTCATTCACATTCCTCTGCATACTACTTTGAAGCCTTGTTCAATCCAGGTGACCCCTTGCTTCATCCCCTTGGTATATGTGACACATGCTAGTTTTGGAGCCAGGTTTCAAGAGGCCTACACTTCTCACTATGAGGGTAACCTTGATTAATCTGGTATAAGATGAGATGAGAAGTCATAGAGAGAAAGGGAGATAAGTTGCCCCAAATGAGGCGGTCTCCAGTCATCCAGCTCACAACTAACTTGACAACTGACTGAGGACACATGTCTGAGCTAAGCAGTGTTCTGAGGACCCAACCTTCACAGTTCAGCTCAGATGGCCCACCTGTACATCTGTAGCTTCAAGGTATAATGTGAATTTAGGCTATTAAGGTTTGGACTGGTATGTTATAATAGCAACATACCAACCAATCCAATAACAAACCTAGAAAATATTTGTCTTATTTTTCTTCATATTTCTAATTACTAGACAAAATCAAATATTTTACAGCATCTCTCAGAAGGTTATAGAAACTAATAATAGGAGGAGACCCAAACTACTTTAGTTACTGTATCTGGCAAAATGAATAGAATAGAGGGAAGGCTATTGGTGAAACTATGTACATGTATTTAAGACTGCCTGAAGTGTACACTATTCCATGACCATAGAGAACCAAGAGCAGGAGGGACTTGAAGTATATATATACCTACTTGCTTAGACTTTTCAAGAGCTTTCTTTTTACAAATAAATCTACCATCATTTAACCCAATTTAAAATAAAAGTAGATTATTAGGCTGTCACTATGATAGTCTTATGTCATAATTTTGTGTCACCTTGACAGCTAGAAAGTAGGTATACAAAGCAGAAGCCTATCTCCTATGTCTTTTGAATATTCTCATTGTAGTTTTAGGCAGATTCACCTTGATGTTGAGCCAAGTATCTGTTATTTGGTGAAATGCTTTTCAGGTAGCAATGAGCATAATCACAAGTCTGTTTGAAAATCTTTACTTCCAAATTTCTCTCTTGGGGGAATTGTACTGTATTCTCAGTGCAAATATGTCATTATTCCTTGTATTGTCCTGTGGTACCTGTGAAGTAGACTGAATTTTTATTGACTGTTTTATTTATAAGTAGAACACCCTCAGGATACCAACAAATAAATATACTTCCAAGAAATTATCAAACTACTGAAAAAATTGCCTTGATGCACAAAGACCATGGGAAATCCAGTCAGTGTTCAGTGCTCCACCCTTGATGCTGATCTTCTCTTCATTATGAACCCCTTTCTCTTCTTCCTGCTTCAACCTGACACCAAACTTCTTTCCTCCAACCATTCATTCTATTATTCTCTACACAACAGAGTGAGTTGTCATCCCACACGGAGCTCACTTGCTGTCCCACAACCATATCCCAGGAGTCTGGGGACCCTTTTCCCATACCTAAGCTTGACTGAGAAGATTCGGCCTCTGAGTCACTCCCGCCACCTCCAGTTCCGCCTCCTGCTAGGATTTGCTCACAACTTTGACTGCCAGAATCTTCTTCAGGCCTCTCTGTTGCAATGGTTCGCTGAATATTTTGATACCTTTACATCACAAAATGGAAACACAGGAGTTATCTCTTGTTTGTTGGTTTGTTGGTGGCTGATGCTTTGAATCAGATAACTAGGGACATCACAGTTGCTATAAATGTTAGGAAAGAAATGTCAAAACACTACCAGAGAACCAAGCAGAAGTATTGCTAGATGAATTGACTTCTGCTTTGTGAGCTAAATGACTCTCAAGTAAAGTGACTTTTTAAAAAGCTACATAAATTATAGTTACGAAAACTGCACCTGCTTTGTATGGAATAAATCAGGCTAAGCATTGACAAAGGAGTAAGTAGTAACTTAAAATGTTACAACTATAATATCAAATTACCTCTATGTTTTTGGAAGTGATCTACAAACTAGAAATTAGTTCTCACTTTTATTTAATAGGCCTCTGATAGAATAGGCAGGTGTTGTAGAAATATTATATACTGGGATTATGCTGGCAGGTAAATGTATGTTTTCTGCTAATTCAAAGAGTCATTTTACTTTTCTTCCTAAGTTGAGGAATTTGTCAGTTGGTCAGCTAATAAGTCATATTACCAGGTATTTAGTGAATGGCTTCTAACTCTTCCAGTATGATAAAGCTCTTAACTGGAGTTTCAGGTCAAAGATAGGTCTAGAATACAATATCACTCTCTGAACACACAAGGGGGAGAGAGTTGAATGACAAGTTACGCATACCTTAGTAATAATAAAAATTTTTTTAGATGTGAAAGAGATATATGAGCACAGCCAATGAAACATTCCTGGTTTATATATTTTGAAGTTTGAATTTGTCATGAACTTGCAGGGAAAGAAACTGGAGAAAATAACATGAACAGGAGAGTTCCTGCTTGGAGGGCACTGGGAAATGTGGTGTTAATATCAGGACTTGGGGACCTCAGGTGTGAAGAGACCAAGATGGAGATGGAGGGAGCACTGAGCAGGGCACTCTGGCAACAGTTTGGGTGTTATTCCATATACACTGGTTTTCCAACTTGAGTGCATTGTTTTATCTAGGGAGACTTTGAAGCACACCCAGGATCCCTGGCAGAGGACACAGAGGGTCTAGGTTCACAACTCTTTGGATGAACATCATGATACCTACAGTTCTCTACCACAGTCCACAGGGATCCCTCCTCCAAGCATCCCAGCCCCACCATTCTCTAGCAGTTTTAGTTCTGCAAACCATATTTCAAGTTTTTGTTGTGATTCAGTTTTATCCCTTTGTTTTGTTTCCTTATATTTCACATATGAGTGAGATTAGCTGGTATTGGTCTTTCTTTGTTTGACTTATATTGCTTAATCTATTTGGGAATCTATCCTAAGATATGCAAATCTGAAACTTGTTTCACCATTGCAATAACAAAGCTATTGAGATTTTAGCAATGTGAGGGTTGATTTTAGGACTCTCTAGAGTGTTCCTACAGTTTACATCTCTGGGGCAAGACTGCCATTTTCATGCCACAGCCCATGTTAATTTTCAATGGAACAATAGCCTTTCACTCTACCTCTTTTCTCTTTCAGAAATGTCTTAGTTCCTACATGATTTTACACTTGATTGTCACCAATAGGTCAAGAAGTGATAATACACTTATGATTTTATTTTACCAGATAATCCTTAGAAATATTTTGTCAATTTTAAAGATTATCACAATTGTATTTTGACTCATTTTATTATTCTGCAGAGAACTGATACTGGTACATATTGGGACTTCCTGTCCAGCCTTACCAGGGTTTCCATCCAAGATATTTTAATGACCCTGGTGGCTTCACACTTTTGGAGAAGTATATTCCCAGATATTTTATATTTTTCCTCATTCTTTCTTATGAAATTAAAGAAATATTCTTTGACTGGCAACTGCTGTTACATAGGAAATGCCCAACTTTTTACATATTTGTTAGTGATCTCCAATTATTTAATCAAGAGATTATGATGTGTAACAGAGAGGAGGAATGAACAGAGAATTATAGAGTGAAATGCTTGTGAATTTTTTTTTAAATCACTGCAGTGTTTCTGGTATGAGGGTGGTGTAAAGAAAGCTGTCAGTGATGTTATTCCCACTGGAACTCAGGGATGCAGCCATCGTGGCTAGAGAGAGTGGGCCAGCTGCCTGTGTGGGTAACCTCCACCAGGGGAAGGAATGGATCTGTCTGTTACAAAATGCATCTCCATAAAATGAGGGGACGCAGCATAGTGAACAGGTACCATTCTCCCCACCATTCTCCCATGCAGCCATCTTGAATTACAGGTTCCATTGTGTCACCAGTTGGACTTATTACATGGGTGGAACTAAGGAGGGAGCTGAGTGACCAGATGAAGCTTATATAGCTGCTATATCTAGGGAAGGCATGTGGATTCTTGGGTTTTTGCTTCTCTGGCTTTGACTTGCATACTGGTACTTCTGAGAAGGAGGCCAGGAGGAGACACAGGGGAGAGAGATACTTGGAAGAGACACAGGGGAGAGAGAGACACCTGAGGAGGTGCATAATGGTCATCATTATCTTGATTAGTATTTTTGCATCTCCCCTTATGTCCCAGACTTGCCTAGCTCTTTTGTACCCTGCTTTGTAGTTTCCTTCCAGAAGGTACCTTACATATATGACAAATATTTAGGTCCCGATGACCTTGTTTGCCTGGGAATTTGGCCATAGAAGTAATTTGGGAGGGGGGATTATTGAAAAGTTAGTTATTATTAGGAATATCTTTCTTTATCTCTAAGAACAACAATTATTTTAAAGTTCTATAACATTAAGAGTCTGCTTTCTTTCTTTTTTTTTGGTGCACACATAGTTGAATCCTTTTAGAGCATGCATTCCTCCTTAATATTTTGGAGATCCTGGGTGCTCTCTTGGTCATATGTTAACATACCAAAGACCAAGGAGGCTACTGTCTGGAGAATTCCCTAAATGGTTCCTGGCAGGTTGCATTTTTTTTTAAAAAACGCCCCAACGTTTTATTTTTTTAAATTAAAAAAAAAATCTTTCACATCATTGTAATCCCTGGGGGTCACTCACCACCTCCCCTCCCTGGCTGCTCCAGCTGCTCCTTCCTTCCCCTAGTTATGTACTTTCATTTGGTTGTCCATATATTAGTGAAAACATGTGGTTTCTGTCTTTTTCCTTCTGACTTGTTTCTGACAATATTTCTTCTAGTTACATTCATATTACCATAAAATCATCAAATTTGTCATTTTTAATTGATGAATAATATTCCATTGTGCATATATACCACATCTTTTTCATTCAGTCATCTGTCTTGTGCCCCAACATTTTAATCCCACATGTTTTATCATTCTCCTACTGAGAGAGAGAATTGCTCTCCCCTTTCCTTGAACCTAGGAAGACCTTGTGACTGCCCTGTGATGAAACATAGTGGCTATTGGTGATAGTGGAGTGTCAAAATCTCCTACCCTGTATGTATTCTCACCAATATTTGTTTTCAGTTTTGCTAGTAATTGTTTTATGAATTTTGGTGCTCCCTCCTTAGGTGAATATATGTTGATAATTGTTATGTCTTTTTTTTTGTGGATTTATCCCTTAACCACTAGGTAGTGAACTTCTTTATCTTTTGTCACATTTTTTAGTTTGAAGTTTGTTCTGTCTGATGTAAGAGTGGAAACCCCTGCTTCTTTTGTGGAGGCCATTTTCTTGTAATGTAGATTTCCAGCCCTGTACCTTCAATCTATGCTTATCTTTAGAGATCAATATGTGTTTCTTGGTGACACACACCTATAATCCAAGCTACCAGGAAGCTGAGGCTAGGAATCACTTGAACCTGTGGGTTCGAGGCATCAACAGTTTAACAGGATTCATATCACAAAACACTGACTGTTTCTCAAGTTAATTCCTGCACTTTAATGGTATCATAAATTAAAAACTCAACTTCCATAATTAGCCTTTGAGCAAGAAGAAAATATAAAGATGTTGTCTAATTTTAAATAATCAATTAAAATAATCTTTTAGTTATTTTGATAAAAGTAGTATATTAAAAATATCAAAGTTTTAAATAAAAGATGTATAATCTTACTACCACAAAATTTAGCTTTGTAAGTTTTAGCCATCTTCAGTTTCCACATATATGTATAATCTTTGCATAGTTAAATGGTAATATATAATTTTATGGCTTTTTTTATACACTGGTCTATAAACATTTAGTCTCAGTTACATAATCTTCAGATTCATATTTCTGAGTATTAGGCGATTATCAGCTCTGGGTTACCAGGTATAAAATTATTTATTAGTCAAAGCAAGCTAACAACCAAACTAAAGTACACGACTGGGGGGGATCAGTTGGAGCAGTCAGGGAGGGGAGGTGATGGGTGACCCCCTGGGGAATAAAATGATGTGAGATATATATAATTAATAATATATAATTAATATAATTAATTAATATAATTAATATATAATTTAAAAAACCTGCTAAACTATTACCAGAAGAAATTATTGGATTATTTTTTCTTTAGACAGCTTTAATAGTCTATGCAACCAATGCTTTCAACTGTTTGAGCTTAAGATCCTTTTGAGAATCTTATGACAGAGATGGTCTAGTCTGGCAGAAAAATATACTGCCAGTATAATCTTGCACTGAATTTCTTTTGGCTTTATGAACATGCTCAGTGAATTATGGGCAGGCTCTTGGGCTCAACATTAAACATTTGTTTTTCTGCCTGGGTCACTGAGATGTTCAGAGGAGTTCTTAATTTCAGAATTAGCTTGTTTCTATAACAAATTTTATAACTAGCTCTTCAAGTGAGTTTCTTGAGATAATTAATTTCCGGTCTCCTCATATAATGAAGAGGAAAATGTAACAGGGGGTTTCTTTAGCTGCCATCTCCCTTCGCTGTGGACTATACGGGCTCATTGCATGAGGATCACCAACCGCCTGTTGAGTTGCTCCATCTGCTGGATAGACCCGGATCTCCGCATCCCATCAGGGGTGGCTGCTGCTGTAGGACGCTGCCAGGTGGTGGTGCGGTTCACATGGTCCACATAGAAGACCCGTCCATGACTGTCAATGCGAGCTTCCCAGTCTAATGTGTGATAAAAGAGAAAAATCAGAGACAAAATATTGATCTATGTAAAACAGATATCACTTCCAGGCCTTCTGGAGGTAGAACTCACCATTGCTTACTGGCTGAAGGCTAGACACTACCCAAAATATCTGCCAGACTTCTGAGGCTTTGGCATGGAACTCACATTCCAGAAAAGAGCACACTAGTTCCAATTCTCTGCTGGGTCATTTTAAACAGAAGCCGTGCTTCCTTAAATATGACCTAGGTTAAAATTCTACTTTCTAAAAAAAAAAGAGTTCCTATCTTGTCAATCTTGTTACTCAAATGACAGTAGGAAGATTAGAAACTTCCTGTAGTGAGAGCTGTCATGTCATGCTAAATCTAACAGAGGGTAGCATATCAGGTGAGGGAACGACTGTCTTCACAGAAAGACTTTTTAAACTACCATTCTAACATATTGTGTGTGCAACTTTAGATGACCTCTAATTAGGATTTGATACCCAGGGTTTCAAACGCTCCTTTAACAAGTTGCAAATTAATAGAGCATATTCAACCCACCTGTGGTTGCCAAATATTTCTTGACCAAAACAAAACAAAAAACAAAACTGGTAACAGCTATTAACAAACATCCAATTTTCGAAGACCTTTGTGTGGATAAATAGCCATTCCGAAGAGTAGAAGGAGCTCAAGGTAAAATTCCTTTACTTCTAAAATTTAAAGACAAATAAAAGGTAGACTTCTAGATGTTACGCTAAAGAACATATATAGGAGCTGGGGTGGATTGGGGAAGATAAAAAGGCTCTCAAAACAGAGAGAGGGCAGTCATGCATACACAGTTGAGCTTAGCATAGAGAAGCACTCTCTGTTGTTTAGAAATGGACTTTTAGAGTCTACATATAAAAATATGGTGCAAATAACAGCTGCATGACAAAGTTCTAATGCATTAGACTAAAGAAAGAAAAACAAGCAAAAAATGGCTGTTAATGGAGGAAAATCATTCAGCCCATTAAAATGAGAAAAGCTGTAGCTTTTGGGAGTAGATCACATATTAACAATTCCATTGAAAAATTATAAGTCAGGTAATGACATAGCAACTTAATTTTTAATTGACAAACTCCATGTATTTATTATATTTATGGATTTATGTGTTCATGGCATAGCTGTGTGTGAACAATATGGATTATGTATGACATTTTCCTGAGGGATTACTAAATAATGCCCAATAGAAATCAAAACACCAGAAAACACCAAATTCAACAAAAATAGATAGAAGAAAACAATGTCAGACTGTACAAATATGTTCTAGAGGTTTTGAACAAAATTGGTTATTAGAGATAGATAATTATAATTACTGAATAGCTGTAAGGTGTTAGTTGTGAATGCTAATTCGCCTGTGAAATTGTGTTTATGTCTAACTACTCAATACAACTATGGCAGTCTCAATCCAATTTTTTTTTAATTGCAGTGATTTCTAAACTAGTAACAGCTGGGTAATTTTTCCCTTTGAATCCAACATAGCTGTCATCTAACAATTATGGGCATTAATCTGGGAAATGTGTGATGTTATTCAATTCAATTGAACAAACTCCTTTTACCATCACTCTGAACTGGAAACTATGCCAGGTCTAAGAAGACACTGCTGAGTAACACGTGTCCCTGTCCCCAGGTACCCACAGCAAAAGGAAGAAGGCAAAGTTTCATCTCATAAATTCTCAAGGAAAGACTAGAGAATGTTATGACAACAATAATATGTAAGTTCTTTCTACAAATGTCAGTTTTCAGATCACTTCTGGAAAAAGATGGCAAAACATACAATCAGACAGGTTTGTGTGTGTGTGTGTGTGTGTGTGTGTGGTGGGGGGGAGGGTTAATGTATTAAATATCTGTAATTCATGTGCTTATATTCTTAAAAACAGAAAATAATAGCCAAATGTAATTGGAGGTTATAAATATGCTATCTAAATTGTATTGAGAAGCATTTACTTTCACCTACTATATAAATGAAAGAAGAAATTTCCAAATATAATTTCAGGTCTCAGTATGTCTCTTGATGGATTTGGCATTCTGATGCTTTAACAGACTTCTGAATATGAATATGGTTCTGTGATCCTGGGGCAAATCAAAGTAATTCCTTTGTGTCATTCATTGTGACTTATCAAATACAGAATCATATATTCCATAAAATGTAAAAACAATGTGGAGCCTGATGATGTATCATCATTATTGTATTAATAAAATTCTGTAAAACACGCTTCTTTTACTTTAACCAATACAATATCATGTTTGAGTTGGACATTTCTTTTGAACTTTAGTGCTACAAGCAATTGCCTTCTTGACATCACTACCAGAATCACATCTCAAATATAACACAATTTTTCCAGGTTTTTTCACACTAAAATCTCTTCTATCTGCAGTCTTCCTTTAAGGCTCAAGGCAACTCTACCTTTCTAGGTTAGAATTCTGGAGGTCATTTTTGACTCCAGTCTTTCACACTTCACCTTCAATCTGTCAGCAGGTCTTCCTAAAGAATATTTGCACTGAATCTGACTACCCCTTGTATCTCCTTGGCCCAAGTGACCATTGTTTCTTACTTGGGTCACTGTAATAATGACCCACATGTCATACTATGTTGAGTCTCATGGTTATATACTTCCTCCTCATAATTTAATACAAGCATAGCAATTGAGGAAACCTGAGTTGGACAATGTCAAGTCTGTGCTCCAGTAACTACAATGTCCCCCTTTCATCCATAACCCTACCTTATCTGGAACTGCTTTCTCCATGACCTCACCAGCTGCTACTGTTTCCCTTCTTAAATCTCTTAAATCTTATTGTTCCTCAAACCCTTTAGGGTGTTTCCAACTAGTGATTGGCAGGAACTCCTCAGCACTTGCAGTTTCCTTACCTTTCCCAAGTCTAGCTTCAAATGTCACTTTTTCAAGGAAGTCTACATGATCATTCTATTTCAAACTGTATCATAACTACAATTCCAGACCTCATCCCTTCCTCCTATTGATTTATTTCTTTTTATTGTATATGAATCTTTTTTTGCAAGACTAGACTATAAGTTCCATATGTTTGTCTGTTATAGTTACCTAAACAGAACCTTAAATAGAGAAAAAATTCAATAAATATTTGTTGAAAATATGGCTATTGTCATGAAGTCATCCAAGTTGTATTTGAGATGATCTAGGAAAATTCCATAATAAGACTTACCTAACAAATTTGCTTATGCTTTTTAGTGTTGCATGGACAGAAAGTTAAAAACCTAACTGGAAAGAATGTTCTTCTTAATTTAAAAGCAACTTAAACAGGAATTATTTAAATATTTAAAATAAACAGGAATTATTTAAAATAGACTTATATTCCATTCTTTATGCCTGCATATAAAACTAGCTATCACAAGTATAGCTAGTAATAACTCCAATTGCTTATACAAAGTCAATTCATATATACACATACTGATAATTTATTTGTTGCAGAAAAATTGTATCTTTTTTGGAGAGAATATGTTATAGCTATTATTCAGTTAAGTATGAATTAAAAATTATTTATAGTGACAATGAAATTTTACTACTTATGGAATATCTGTGATAAATGAAGGGGTCAAGTATCAAAAGTTAAAGGATATAATGTTTGACTTGGTTCCCAAGACAAATTTGGTATTCATTTAAGTTAATCTACATATTAAAGATATCTATTGTTTTCTCATTGATAAATTACAATTGAATAGAAGAATGTTGCATATGTAAAATATGTTACATCACCAAAATTAAATGAATTAAGGAATAAGCACTTCTCCTTTTGAAAGCAGCTGCGTGATGTAAGCACAGACAAAGGAATATAAAGAAACACTGACTCCTAGCATTCTGTAAAGACTTTGTACTTATAAAATTTATTTTCTTAAAGTTGATCTTTGAAAAATAGGCATAAGTCCAGAAATACATTGTGAAATTCATGAACATATCTGATGATAAATGAATGAACAATGTTTTTGGTTTCAATTACTTCTTGAAAATTTATATAATTGGAGTATTGTCAGGTGAAAGCTAAAATGATACCTAGAGATTTCCTGGTCTAAATCATTTAGCAAAAGAGGAAATTAAAGTTTTACAAATGAGATAACTATCTCTGAGATATTAAATGATTTTCCCAAATTCAGATGACTAGTTAAGTAATTATTAATAACATGTTACAGTTCTCAGGACACAGTATTACATTCTGTTCCTAAAGATGATATTTTCCTGGGAACGCCTATAAACTTCTAAAATTTGAGGTGAACACTTATTGATGTAAGTTATCAGAAGAAAATAAAAGTTCATGTGTCCTGATGGATTTAAGTTGTTTTATTATATGGAGATGTTTGTGATAAATAGGTTCAATGAGAGCAACAAGATAATTTCACCTTGAATTGCTAACTGCCATGTAGGAAATTGTAAAATTTGGGGACTTAGAGTTAATAAACAATTTGCAAAAACTAGTCAAGTCTTAGAATGCAATGCTTTTCATTTTAGAAGTTGAGGGGCACTAAAAATCCTGGGCTATCTTGTCAGATCACACACTGAAACTACTACCTAAAAAGAGCCAACTTTTATAGTAGTTGCCAAATTGATTTCACTAACAGTATATGGTGAACTGGGGAAGAGTTTGGATGTTTATATATAAGTTCATACTGACCTGATAGGGAAAGTTAAGACACAGATTTTAAAAACTAAAGCTTACTTGGTGGAAGAGGCTCATCGATTGTTGGGTAGTGATGATGTTCAGGCCTCAAGGAAGGAAGCTGGCTTACTGGCTGGGAATTATGGAGTATAGGACATTCACCTATGGACAAGATAGTCAAGACAGAGTCATTCAATACTGTGGCAAAGGCATTCAGATTTATTCATTGCTGTGGCAACGTCATCAAAAAATGCATGACTGTAAAACTAAAAGAAACAACCCTCAAAGAGTAGGCAATCTATTTTCTGTGTCAGTTTGTTAGATTCACAGTCACTCATGTAAGAGGAAATAGAGGGAATGATTAAGTAAAAAAAAACTGAAGAAAATTGTTAAGTACTTCATGACTATGATCTGTACCTCACAGATCAAAATGTAGGATTAGAGTCTGATTCTGTAACATCATTTTTCTTGATAGGAAGGTAGCATCAGAAAGGTACACAAAAGAAAATTAGCAGAACCTGACTTTAGTCCAGCAAAAGAAACAGGATTGAGGGAAGTGCAGCATTTATAAGGATTCTTAAAATCCCTGTGGGTCTGTGCAAAATTAGAGCTGTTTGTTTGGAAAGGTGTCACTGAAAGACGGCCAAAAGGCCACTTTTTTCAGATTCTGTTTTTGGAATGAAACGCTCAGATGGTGACTTTTTGAAGATGAAGTCAAGGTACTGGTGGGTCAAGAAGGTAGACATCTATAGCATGGGGACTAGGAGCTGGGTAGGGAGCCAAGAAACTATGGGATCTTGTGATTATTGCAGATTATTTTGAGAAAGAACCAGAAAAGCCAAGGTCCTCTGGAAAGATAAAAGGACAAGAGACAAATGAAGTAGAGAAGAGGAAGAAGATTGAGACAAGAAAACTTGAAACACAGAAGTGGGATAGAAGGAAGAAGAAAACAGACAAGGAGAAATGTTGGAAATATATATCCATAGAATATGTCTTGATTATAATAGATGTAACCAGTATTATTGTCAGTTAGCTTATAGTGAATGGACAGTGTCCTCAGGTTCCGGTACACATGACTGTAAGCAGAGTAGCTTGTAGATGGTTGCCTACAGCATCTGCTGTCTGAGTCACATAATCAGAGGCAATTGTTCTTGAACCTTGGAGAGCTACAAGCTTCCAGGCCATGAGACAGCTTCCATTCAAACCAGTTTCTTCCTGTCTGATGTCTGATGGGATACTGGCTTTTCACAATAGATAGAGAGCAAAGATCTGCACATCTTCCTCTGTCCTCCATCACTGATGCAATATGTATTTTGTTATCCCAGTTCAATAAAGAAGAGAAGTGGTAAAGGTCTTTGTGTGAGTTCAAATTTAAAATTTTTTTTCAGAATGTTCATACATGCCACACATGATGTTTCTCTCTCATTCTAGATCCATGGAACTGTTAGACAAATAAACCAGGAAGAAAGGAAGGAAGGAAGGGATGTTTAGTTTAAGCAATTTAATTTCTAGAACTGACAAAGAATATATGCAGGAACAAAGGGTCCTTCTTTTGTGTGTGTGTTCTCTTTTTAAAAAATATTTTATTATTTTAACTTCAGAGCTATATATTTACTTTTCCATATGTGCACATGTTCTACTCACTTTCCACCAAACCACTCATGTTAGTACCACAAAGGTTCATTTTAAATGTTGTGCAAATTTTGGTATGTTAATTCTTATCCTTGGGATCCTGAGACTCTAATGGAAGTCAGTGAAAGTGCCCCCATGCTAGGATACAGCATATCTATGTTCTGTGTCTATGTTCTATGTCTATGTTCTGTGTTCTGTGGATGCCGTACTCCTGTTTCTCTTTAAAGTATTTAGTGTCAGGAATGAAAAAATACAATGTACAGTTGTTATGTCACCAGCTGCAACATTTTAAATTTAGTTTCTTTAGGAAAATAAAGCAAAAAAAAAACTTACCTCATAATTAATTCAACCAAACAGGTTAATCTCTCCTCCAAGCTAGTGGAAACACAATACTGTAGCTGGCAGGTTTAATGGAGCTGACCCTATGCTTGTGAACCCCAAGCAAATGCAATGATGTGACTGAAGCATCTCAGCCAACTGAATAGATGGAGCATAGAGAAGCAGCAAGCAATGCTGTTCCGCACAAGGACACAGCTCCACACAAGCACTCTTGTCTCACACACAAAATGCGTGTTCAGACCTTCTTGAGCTCCTGAGAAGGAAACATTCCACTTTAAAAGTTAATTTACTGTTTGTAAAAACACTCTCTCAGCAAGAGGTCAAATGCTTTAAATGTATCATCTCCTTTTATCCTTCCAGTAATCCCTTAAGGTAGATTCCACTTTACACCCAATTTTACACACTTAGGTAAGATATCCTAGCCAGGAAGTGGTAGGACTGAACATAGACCTGGAGGCCCCAACTCCAAGGTCTGAGCTTATCATCATAGCATTATATTGTTCTTATTCTCAGATCTCATAATCATATTATATTATTATTTCATGAGAGCGGCAGAAAGTTTTTAAAACTATTTTATGTTGAAGTTAAAAAAGGAGGTGGGGGAAAAGAAGCAAAAAAAAAATAAGTTGTTGCAGATTGAGCTACTTGTACATGGGTATAAGTCTACCTTAACTTAGTGAAGAATTCATAATTCAGAAGTCACAGTCTGGAGGCAATAATGATTCTTCTGGCAAGAGAGGGCACATATGCATGCATCAGTCAGCTGTGCCAGTATTGTGCTCTCTTTGAGCATATGTTTTTGGGATGCTGGGGTAGTGAGCCACAGTACTGACACCAATATCCCAAGGTCTCACTACAGAGGGAGGGCAGACTGCCTGCAAAGGCATGTGCCAGTGGAACCTTCATATTGCCCCTTGGATGATCCTTGGATGGTAAGAATCTGTGTACTTCTTCATCTTGTTGAGCACACAGTCTGCAGAATTCAGGAATTGAGACATTTCTTTAGAAACTGCTGTGCAAAGACTTTCACTAAAGACCATGCAACACTCTCCTTCCCTTTCTTTTATAGGGGTAGCTTCCCCCTGTTAGAGTGCTGATATCTCAAGAGCATGGATAATGTTTTCCTGGAAAGTGTATATTTATATAAATATATAATGAACCAATTTTTAATTTTCATGTGTGATTGTCTCTAAACCCAAAGGTCAACACCCATCCCATAAGCTACAGTGTTTTGACAGTTTTATGTGAATCCAGCCTTACTTTTCTATGAATTCCAGTTCAGAATGGATAATCATTTTCAGATACAAATATATTTAAAGAAATGGTCTTTTGGTTAGAATAGTTGTTAATTTTACCTCATCATATGCATCTAAAATATTTACTATTTTGTCCTTTACCAAAAAAAAAAAAAAAAAAAAAAAGAAAAGACAAAAAGCTTATTGGTCTCTAGACCTAATATCCTTTCAAGCTCCTAGTGGTTTTCTCAAATTTGTATATGTCCCCAAATCTCCATATCAAGATTACATACTAGCATATATAGTAAGTATATAATTACAAACTATAATTCTTTTTAATTGTGTTGTAATTATTAAGTGTGATCCATATGTTGTCTGTTGCAAATCCATCTTCCTATGCCCAATATAGGGCATCTGATAGAAAATACAGGTACTCAAAACTGCTATGTTAAAGAAAGGAACTGTCTGCCTCATTGTCACAATTTTAGGTGCATTCCATATTATATGTCACTGTAGTTTTCCTCCATGTATTTCTTTACCAATTTTCTTGCCCTTCTTATCAATGACTCTGTCTCTGAAATGTAAAATTGGACACCACTGAATAGTTAAAAATAAAATACTTTTTCCCCCACAAACTAGTTCCTGTAAAAATTTTTAGGTGCCAGACATTTGTTATGTTGCTTAGAATTCAAACAGAAATAAGACACAATCTGGCCCTTGATGAGCTTACAATCTAGAGGCACATCACAGTTTGGTTTGAAGCGATTTAAACAGCAAAAGAAAAAACTAGCAGAATCTAAATTTTCTTCTTTAAAAACAAATGAATATTTCATATTTTGTGTGACTTCTCAGATTTTTCCATCTATGTCACTTCACTGTCACTTGACTGAAAGATCACTTCCAATTCTGGATAAGAAAATGTACATGTAGTGTAACTGAGAAGGAATGATTTCGTTAAAAATACAGAAATACATTTTAAAACTAAAGGTGACAGTTTTTGGGTTAGAAACTTACTTGAGACAAAGTGATTTGCATATTAATGTTACTCATTCCTTTCATTAGCCAAAATAGGCCAACAACAACGACAACAACAAACAACAAACAAAGCCAATAATGAGAACTGAGCAGACAAATTATGACACATATATATGTAGGCTATACATATCCATATGCACACAGACTAGTTAAATTCTAAAACAGAGGTAAAAATCAATGTTCTTTAACTAATATTAACATTTATTTCTAATCTTCAATATGTTCCAGGAAGTCAGCAGACATTTACATACTGTCTACCTAATGTTAATGGATGACTATCTCCTGTTTAGGTCGTTTGATACTAGGCTTGGTGCTCTGGCTGCTGTCATGACTAGAAGGGTAACAGAAATACACTGACCAGTTCTGGTGGTAGGTTAAAACAGAAGCACACACACACGTGTGCACGTTCACATGTGTGCACCAGTTATAATTTTCAGTGCATATCTGAGAGGTGGTGGGTGTCAGCTATGCACAGTCACATATACTTACATACACATATACACATGCACACATATATATGTACAGGACAGGCATACGTTGCCACAGCAACCTCACGTGGGTCGATCCTCTCTTGTTTGTAAACCATGTTGCTGAAACCTATGTCCCCCTGGTGATCCTATCTTACTCTGATCAGGTTTGAGGTCTAACCTTCTCTCCGATTGCTTGGCCCTGCCATGGGGGACTCCAGACCTTCCACAAATCTTGTCATGTTCCCGGTGGGGGCAGCCAGCTCCTCTTGCCACGGCCCAGTGCCATTCACGGACTCCGGGTCCAGCTCCGGGCTCTGCACCGAGTCTGGTAATGATTCGAATGCACTGTTTTCTTCCTCATCATCTTGCGAGGAGAATACAGTGCTTTCGGAGATCTTAGCGCTGTCCACGGAGGAGAAGCGGGTGTGACTGGCGAACCTGCTGCCATTGTAGCAGGAAGGGCTGTAGCAGGAGGCGCTGTAGCAGGAGCTGCTATAGCACGAGGTGCTGTAACACGAGGAGCTGTAGCAGGAGGGGCTGCAGCAGGATGCATCACAGCCCTCGCAGCTGTGATCGCCACCCTGCCGGGGGCTGGAGTCACTCTCACTCCCAGTGCTGGGGTGCGTGTTCCCATCCAGAATCAGTCCATTGGCAAAGCCTGAGTGGCCAGAGGGTGCCCCACCTGGAGTAGCCCCCTCGGGTTCCTCTCCATCCTCTTCCGGGGGAGGTGGCTCAGCAGCTACGGTGTCCAGCTCGCTGAGCCCATCCTTCTCCGAAGTGTCCTTGATTGTGGACTCCTCCTCTGCGCCGTCATCCTCTGTGCTCCCTTTGTGGGCTGAGGGCATGCTGTGCAGCAGGGTGTGGATGCGGATGTAGTGTGTCCGCGGGGTTTCAGGGTCACCGCAGGCTGACGCGATCACTGTCTCCAGCTCAGACACAGGCAAGGAGCATGGCCTGCTTTTCCTTTTCACTGAGGCCCGCAGCTGCAACCTGTTTTCTCCAGGCAGCAGGGCAGACATGTCCCCCTCCTCCTCCTCCTCCTCCACCTCCACCTGCTCTTTCTCCTCTGTCCCCCCAGGCTCGATTTCTGTCACAGCTTCCTCTGCCACTGGCTCCCCAACTTCATCATCTTCCAGCAGCCCAGGTGGAGCCTCCATCCCACCCAAGTCAGGCCTCTCAGCCAGTTCTTCTGCATTCAGGACAGGCTCAGTATCCTCAGTACTCAAGGCCAACAGCTCCTCAGCCCAATCAGGCCTCATAGAGACCGCACTATTGTCTCCTGCTTGGGTGATAACTGCCACTTCCTCATCCCGCTTGGTAAGTCCCAGGCTGTCATTGTTTTCAGTGTCGATGGTGCTGCCCTCACTAGACTGATCAGGCTTCAGGCTTCCTGAGGGCTCTGGTGCCTGGTCCAGAGACTCTCCATTATTGTTTGTCACCTGGTTGTTCATGGGGCTGTCCTGAATTTCCACTGATTCAGGTTCAGTGCTCAGGGAAATCTCCTCATCATCTGCCAGCAAGAAGAGAAAGTAATTTCTCAGAGAAGAGAGCATTGTGGTGCATTACTATACTCAGTCAGATATGTAAGTCATTGCTAAGGGGTTTCTGCTGTAGGATATCAGATGTAGGGTTTGATGACTGGTTCTCATTGACCAAAGCTCTGCTGAAAATTACTTAAGAATGTGTTTCCTGTGTTGATTACAATCTGTATTGTTGTATATTTTAGAATTCTGTGTCAAAGAAATTCATTTTTGGCCAAAATGCCCAAAGTCTAGTGCTACTCCAGTTCTGGGCACATAGCAGGTGTTCAACAAAGTTTGCTACTGGGAGCACTTTAGAAATATAGGTGGGGTAGAGTTCCTTGTTGCTACTAGACTACATAATGTGTCCTAAAGCTGAGTCTGCCTGAGTGACAGAATGGGTAAGTTGGTTGTCAGTTAACTAGGTGATGAAAGTAACCATAGTCATTCTACTTCCAGAATCATATGATTATTGCAATGGAAAGATAAATGAGGTCTCCATACCAAGCAATTGTACAAGAGTTATCTCTGTTGCTCTACAAGATCCCTTCACCTTGAAAATATACTAGTGCAATTCACTCACCAGAGGAAAACAATCTGTCACTTGTGCTCTAAGGCTGCACTTATTGTTACAATGTAAAAAGGGTTAGTTCTATTCTCAGGATGTAAAAAAAAAAGGTTTAATTTTAAAGGACAAAACAATCAGGGTATTTTCTTACAATATACATTTTATGTAGATGTAGAAAAGAGAAAATAGAGTGAGCAATAATAAACCACAGAGTGATTTCTCAAAAGCTTCATCAGCTTTAATAACAAGTCTTAAAAGTGACCCAAGAACACCAAACAATTCTCAACATGATCTAAACTTACTATGGACAAATGTGGAATCATCATCCTTATTTAGAAATTTGTTTTGACTTGAAAAACTGAACATAGGATAATTCTGAATCCATCTTTCAAATTAGTTTTCATTTCTTTGTGACATTGTAAAATTCATTGTACAATCATAGTTCTTTGACAATATGTTATGTACCCATTCATTTGCTTCTTATTTATTCATTCATTCACTCATGTATACAATGAGTAAACATCTACTGAGCATCTATAACAGAAGCTGTGAGTAAAATGATAAATTGGACATGGTTCCATAACCATGCTGTTCTCCCTGTCAATCCCACTACCTTGTCTAACTCTCTACTTTGGGAGTACCAGAATAAGGGAGAGACTCTCAAACAAGTTCTTCCAGAACTGGTTTTCAGACTAGATCACTGGATTCTGGGTCTCAAATAGAAGAAAACTATAAAACTTAAGATATGTCTGGAGAGGACCATGGTATTGGGTTTTAAACAAAGTAATCTCAACTATGACACTAGGTAAGGACAAGACATGAAGTTCATGCTGAAAATACCTGGGTGGATGGAAGAAGTAATCTCAAATCGGAACTGCAGCTGTCCACTCACATGATCTGTTGGAAGTCTACGGCCAAGTGTATAGCTGACCACTCTATCCCTAAAAGGAAATAAGCACCATCAAATATTTGGTCACTACCTCTCTTCCTAAGGATCATAGCGTGTGATTTCCATGCTAGTTGGTGAGGTAGGCAACCCAAGAAGACCCATCTAAGAGGAGGTGATGATACATCCCCTTAGGTACATAGGATATTACGCTAAGGTAAAGATGGAAAGCTTGTATAATCAATAATATTGAAAGACTTCAAGAAAATCCTTGAATAAAATAGGAATCATCAAATTACCACCTATAGGCCTCAGCTGTGAACAAACCTATCTTTGTGCAACCATGAGCTCTTCACATTTTTAAATAGTTAGAAAAAAGTATAAATAAGAGTAATATTTTGTGACAAACAGGAATTATACGTAATTTAAATTTCAGTTTCCATAAGTAAACATTTTACCAGAATGCA
Organism: Uropsilus gracilis; assembly: GCA_004024945.1. Lineage (NCBI taxonomy): Eukaryota > Metazoa > Chordata > Mammalia > Eulipotyphla > Talpidae > Uropsilus > Uropsilus gracilis. The sequence continues at coordinate 20,942 of PVHY01017274.1, forward strand.
GCCATGCTTTAATGGTTTGTTTATTGTCCATGGCTGTTTTCATGCTATAATAGCAGAGTTAAGCAGTTGAAGACTATATAAATACCTTATAAAGCCTAAAATATTTGCTACTTGATCTCTTACAGAGAGGTTGACCACCTGTACTCTAAAGAGGAAAAAAAAGAGAGAAAGAAAGGAAGGAAGAAGGGAGGGTGGGATTCTGGATAGGTGGACAGCTAGGATCTTTTGCTTGCTGTTCTTGTTCAGGCTGTACTTCCTTAAGAAATGGACAGAACCAGCAACAGATGCATGTGTTGTGGGGAGTGTGTGTGGGATATATATATATATATATATATATATATATATATATAATATATGTTGTATAAGAAAGAATGATGCATAGTTAAGGGTGCCCTGTGGATCACTTCAGAAAAGGGTCTGTTGTTGAGTGAAGGGAAGCAAGACATGTGGTCTGGTTTCACTAACTGGTGACTTCTAATTACATATTCTGAGATCCTACATAGAAACTCTGAAACTGTGCGCTGGACTTTGGTACCATGCCCTCTTCCTACTCTAGGCAAACTCTTAATTATAAAAGGGAAAATTTGAAGCTTTGCCTACAAAGTTGTAACAAAATTATAGTTTCTTTGGTAATGTAGCTTTCACAGAGTTTATTGCATCCTTACCTTGGACTAAATAAGAGGAATAAATATCTTGGGAGATTTAGGACTTAATGTTTATTATGCTCAATAATAGCACAGAAATGTTTCAAAAATGTTATTCAGATGATTCTGTAACCATTTTACTTATTCATTTGTGACAAATAAAAAGATTAATTTCTGGCTGACAGTGTTTTAATGAGTTGTCTAGGAAAATATCAGTATTATGAAACAATATATTCCAATGATCCACTGATTTATTATTTTTCTTTGGTGAGCCACAAAATTTATTACCTAAAGCATTATATGCAGGACTAATAGACAAGTCACAATATTTATTTAGAAGGGCCCTGGGTAAATAATATGTAGTAGCTTTACAATGATCATATGCAATACACCCTATTCACAAAACCTAGTTGAAATTAGGGGAAACATAAAGACAAACAGACTGTGAGACAAAGCTTAACTTGGTTATGTCACATAATTGTTTTCTGGGCTTTTCTTTCCTTTGCTTTTCGCCCAATTCATCATGGTCTGGAGCCTGTGCCATGTAATAAGTGTTGCAGCTGATAGTAACCATGTAACACATGCCTCTTGCCTCCTCCTGGGGGCATAAGGCAGGACCTCTAAATAATGGTTCTAAGCATGGTTGGGTTAGGAGAATTTCTGTGAGGCAGAGATAGTCGGCTGGTTGAGATATTAGAGGCAAAGGAAAACAGGGAGCATTAGAAATGAGAATGTGCACATGCTTAAAAAGAACAGGAATAAGTATATGAGGCAGGAAGTAGACCATGCAAATAGAACAAAGATTGTAAAGCAGTAAATACAGGGGAACAGAATTCTAAGGATTTTATTTGTTGAGGGCAGAGGAAAGCTGTGTGGGAAAGTGGGTTTGATTTTTTTCCAGGTGCACTCTGGGATTTTGCCATGGCCTAAGCTAAAATATACACTCTTCCATGGCCATCACTCCAAAGCCCTGTTCTACACTGGGGTCCCTACAGAATGGGCACTACTGCAGAAGTTGTCCCCAGTGTGATGGAAAGTGGCAGGTTTTGGGAGGAAGAACTTCTACCTCAGTCCCTAAGGGGTGGCTCAGTCCCTGAGAGGTGGTAAAGGAAGATAAGATTGCTGTTACTTCTATTGAAAAGGGCTTAAGATCAAGTTTACTCTATGCTTTTTTTTTTTTATCTCTGGGCAGTGAGAACACTGAGGGAAAATCATAGCTAACCCTTTTGTGGTAAGGGAGATGCTTTCCTTCTTCAGTTGACTGTTTTTACTTCCTGGGATGTGTTTTCCAGAGGAAGAAGTAATAAGTTTGGAAGACTTGACAATTAGGTGAAGGTGGACAACTTGGCTTATGAAATGAGACTTCCAGTACCATACAAGAGCAGATGGGTTCTCTCTGTGTCTGCAACAAGCAGGATGCAAAAGTCTAACTCAACAGAATCTCTAATGTGTGGTATACAACTATGTGCTCTGCAATAAGGTATAAAGAATCCTACCCAGGTCCTCTTTAAGTCCTCCAGAAGACAAGTGAAAAAGGTGGCCAATAATAAACTAGTGAGTAGTGTCAGCTACCTTTCAAGGAGTCTTTTGCAGGAGAGGGCACTGTGGCCTTGAAAAGATGCAGTATGGGGTTGAACTTTGGCTGCATCCTTGGTACTCACAAACCTTGTGCTCTTATGTAATTTGGTCTGTCACATGGAAGTGTGTGACTTACTTGAGTAAGTGACTTACTTAAAATGACTTACTTAAGTGATAACAAGTCACAGATGTACTTGAAGACTAAGTAACAGTGATCACAAAAAATACTATCCTGAGTTCCCACATAGTGCCAGGAACTAACTGCTTTATCCTCCTATGTACATATTTGCTGCTTCTGTGCCTCATTTCAAGTCTCAAATGGAAAGGATAAGTAGTATTTACTTGAGATGCAGCTATAGGTTCATATTTTTCAAATCTCTTTTCATTGAGAGTTAACAGCAGTGGCTTTCTGCACACAATTCCACATGTACTATGTGTTTCCAATAGTTATTTGCAACTTCAAATTAATTGAAATCCAAAGGGTTTTCAATTGAGACATTTGGAAACAACATAATTTTCTTATTTTTTTATATCATTTTAAGAATTATATTGTTTTGAGGCAACATTTGTGATCTGAGAGCTATAGTTGCCTCTTACTAAGGAAATGTATAGTTATACATAGATTTTATCTGTCATAAATCACTTTGATTAAGACTCATGAGTAGGTATGAATGTGAAAGATATAAAACTTAGAAATGTATTCTCATACACAAATGAATTCTTCAAGCATAATTGTTGTCATTTCATGAGAATTCTTACTTTATGTTATCTACCATTTTCTACAGACACTAGTATTTTCTGAGACTCCAGTGACTGAACATTTCATGTTTTTATGAAATGTTACAAATGACATATGAATGAAATTATATTCTTCATAGTAAAAGTGCATTTCTATTTGTACAGGAAAATGCTAAATTGAGGTTTTATTTCAATATTGTATGTTAAATTTTTCATTCTTCTGCCTAAGTGACCAGTGATAGACAAATAGGGGCAAAGGGAAAGGTTTGTTTAATTGTATGTTGTGGCTTGAGCAACATACTTAATTGGGAAAGCTGAGAAAATTCAATATCATAACTTTAGTTTGAGTATCTATGAGCCTGTACTGTTGCAGCTCACACATTTCCTTTCAGCATGGTTTGCTGGCTGAAGCCTACTGACATTGAGGTCTCAGTTACAGGTTTACCCTATGGCGTGTCTTTCCAGTAGTCTCTGAACAGGCATCGATAACTTTCCCAAGAAACGCTTGATGATAGGGCGACTCTTGGCAAACTTGTCCTTCACCTCAATCTCCAGCACATCAGTGGGTAAGGACACAAAGCTGAATTGCTGCAATGAAATAATGTCATGTCAATTAACTGAGATGTGCAAGGGTTGACCAGTCAGTCCCCTGACCCTCTGCCTTTGACATCATTGTGGAACACCCAATGGACACACAAACACACACACAAAATGGTATTAGAAACTATGAACACTGTAAATGAATAATGTGATTGCAATTTTCTGTGAATGAATACTGGAAACAATGAGACATTCTCTGGTACTTAAAAATGAAATTATTTTATGGGATCCCAAAAATAAAATTAACTTACCTGAAAAGAGGTAATACTATCTAAATAAACCCACACAAATATGATAAGTCTTTGACCATACAATGGGAGAAGGACTTTAATCATTTTGAAAAGTTTGGACACACACTAAGATATAAAATTAATTTAGATCATTACTTAAGTCCATGCTAAATTGAATTAAAATCTCTATTCCTGTTCTCTTCAGACTTTAGTGCCCATTCTTCTATATCTCCTCCTTTTAATTCTCTAATTTGTTGTATTTCTTTTAAATTTGCTACCTCATTTTAGCTTGCCCTTATGAATAGCAATTCTATATTAATACCACCCAATTATTTTAATGTTATTACTATCATCATTTAGTTATTATTACTATTATTTCTAAAAATTTATTTACATATAAATTTTACATCATTGTAACCCCAGGGATTTCCTCCCCCCACTGTCCCCACCAATCCTCCCTTTCCTCCCTGCTTGAAGTTTTGTGCTTCAGTTTGGTACTTAGCATGTTTTGACTTCTTTCTCATGGCTTTTGTTTATTTTTTTCCTATATCCCATATATTAATGAAACCATTTGGTTTCTGTCTTTTTCTTTTTGACTTGTTTCTGCTAATATGATTTCTTCTAAGTATATCCATGTTATCATAATATCATCAAATTTGTCATTTTTTAATTGATGAGTAATATTCCATAGTGTATATATACCACATTTTTTTCATTCAGTCCTCTGTTTTGGGGCATTTAGGTTGCTTCCAATCATCATTTAATTTTAACATTATTATAATTTGTTAATATTTTAGTTATTCCATACTGATCTATAAGGTTTCAGTGTAATGCTTAGTACACATACAAAAGCTAAAATTTTCCAACTACTGACTTTCCCACTCTGTCTCTCTTACCAGATAAATGGTCTGGTTATTGGTCAAAAGAACTATCTTTGGACTATATCTGAAAACAATTTTTTAAGGGAAAAGATGATGGCAGGATGAATATACTTGCTTCCCCTGCTCCATATATTCACAACTAGGATGCAGCAGAACACATCCAATAATTCATGAAAGAAAAATAGTACAACCTAGGAGTAGCATCCAGAAGAGGAGGAGCTCAGTGAATAGCAGAATGGGCCAATCTGGTAGCCCACACAGGAAGCCTGATGGGCCCTATAGACAGTAAAATGAAACTGGAGGAAGCATTACATAACCCTTTGCAGGACTCAGCAAGTACCAAGCCCTGGAACAGGATCTGGAAATAGACTTATAAATTAGGCCACCACATATATCATTGCAGTTGTTGACAAATTCTCAGGCATATCCTAGAGGAAAACCAACCAGGATAGGCCTCTATAGATACTGGCACAGAATTTAGCAAGCTCTGTGCTGGGTCCTACAAGCAGCCCCACCAGCAACAGCCCTTGGAAGAACTTGGTGAGCTCCAAGGAAAGTTCAGAAATCAGACCTGCTAAGGCATCCCTTTGCAGAACTCATTAACCCCTGGTATAAGTCTTGGAAATAGCTATACTGGTGGTAGGTCCCCTACAGAACTCAGTGAAGGGAAGGTCCAGAAGCAACCTTCACTGTAAGAGGCTCCTGCAGATCTTATTAAACCCTAGAATGGGACTAGAAAAAAGACCTGCTGCAGAAAACTCAAAGGACTACAAGGATGGTCCTGGAAGCAATCCAGAACTGTAGTTTTTGACAAGCAGTGCAGCAGGCCCAGACAAGGGTTCTGGAAGAAGGAACTTTTGGGTCTGGTATCCATGGGACACTATTCAGATACATAGCCTCTTAAATAGGAATGGGATTGATTATTTCTTGGTCAAAGGAGACAATTAGACTTCAACATGAGGACACTCATATTACATTGAACAGGGAGTGGGTAGAGAGAAGAACCTTTGAATTGTGGCCTACACAGGAAAAACTGGTGGCAGGGAAAACTAAAGTCACTGGGGAGAGGTGAGCAAAAGTTGTGTGGACGCATAATCCCTTGAAAGAGGGGGAAAACTTTGTAGAGAGTCTGGGGGTGGTTTTACACAGACTGGGTTCCCAGTAAAATTAGAATAGGCATTCTAATAGAATAGGCATTATTCTAAGAGAATATGCCCTCCCTGTTCTCAATGCCTGGGAAAGATAACTACTTTGAAGGGGTATACTGAGTTCAGGGACTGACAAGATTTTAATATTATTGGGAGTATAACAAACATCAACCAATTTCATGTCAATTCATCCACACCAATATCGGAATCACTCCAAGTCCCTTATCACCTTGCACATTAAGCAAATACTCTACAGTCAAGGACAAAATGAGATTTCATATTAACAGTACTCAAAGAAAAAACATTCAGTCAAGAATACTACATCACTTTCAGATATAAAGAATAAATGAAGGCATCCTTACACAAACAAAAGGTGAATGAGTTTGCCAATATTAGTTCTACCCTATAAGAAATGTTGACAGCAGCTCTTCAATCAATGAAAAGTTAACTAATTAACTTAATAAAAAGACAGAGAATGGAGGCAAAATAGTTATAGAAAATAGTCATATGCCAATAACCATTCTAAATGTAAATTGACTGAATTCACCAATTAAAAAGTACATAGTAGGTGGTTGAATCAGAAAATAAAAAATCAAATTGCTATCATCTTCAAGAGATCTATCAATTTCAAAAATAAACATGTTCAAAGTGAATGACTGGAAAACAATCTGACAAGACAATGGCACCAAAAGGAGGCAGGAAGGTCATACTTATATCAGGCAAAATACACTTCTAGTTAAAAAGGTAACACATGCAGAGATGGACATTATATAATGATTAAGGGATCATCAGGAAGATATAGCACTCATATATATATATATATATATATATATATATATACACACACACACACACACACACACACACAAAATTAAGGTGCGCCAAAATAGATCAGGTAACTACTATCAAATCTAAAAATAAACATTGTCACAAACATTACTGGTTGAGAACTTCAAATGCCCCACTTTCATCAATAGACAGATCAACCAAACAGAAATTCAAAAAAGAAACAATAGTCTAATATGAAGAATTATACCATATTGACCTATTCCCTATTTATGGGGCAACAGACCCATACAAAACTGAGTACACATTCTTCTGAAGTGATTATTGAATATTTTATAGGATGAACTGTTGGAGGGGGCACCCTCATTAGCATTAGCATTGCTGATACATATATCCATAAGTTGAAAATGGAGCTACCTTCCTGAGGCTTTAGATTGGTAAATTTTAAAGAGGATATGCTAATATGTAAAGATGGCCTTCATTAGAATTTTCCTTTCAGAAAGATAGAAAGAGAAGGGAAGAAGGAAAATGGGCTTTTCTTTCTTTTCTTTTTGTAATGTGACATGATTCACTAGATTGTTCTTAGAAACATGGGAAGCAAAATTTAGGATATAAATATAGTTTAGAACAAAGAGAGAGGGGCAGTCATTTTAATCAGACATTTTTGGAAGAAGCAAATAAGGTCTGCATTCTGGGGTAGAAGACAATATAAGTCCAGGTCACATGACTGAGGTGGGCAGCCTGTCCATGGGCCCAAGCCTGCGACCATATGGCTTTAGCATGCTTAAGTCAAGTGTGTATGTGAGGAGGAGGCCTGTGATAAATCTGCTATTGGTTCCTGCATCCTTGAGTTGGTGTACTGCTTAAAGTAATGAAGACAATGCAAGGAGAAGAAAGCATCACACCTTCAACCACATGCTTGGAAAAGCTGGAACATGCCAAAGAAGGATGCCTGGCTTTTGGAACATGTGCTGCTGATGAACTCCGATTAACTGGACATTTGATGAGAAAATCAGATTAAAGGACAGAGTTTGAACAATGGTAGGATAACTGGGTTTTATCTTTTAAAGAACTGAGGGTTTGAGCAATGTCGAGGTAATAGGGGGTTTTTAATATGTTTATCTTGTAGCACACAATTAAGTAATCACTTTGTTAGTAATAAATAGTCTGCACAGTTTAAGAGTCTTTTCTGGCTTGGAATTTTAGTGAATTGGCCGTGGATGATAAGAACCCAATATAAAGTACCTTGAAATTAAAGTAGTTTAAACTGCAGTTCTGACTTTATTTCCTGCAGTCTGGGGGCTGGGAGATGAGAGAAGTGGTAGCTGAAAATTTGAATAACAATGTTTATTGGTCTGTAAGGGAAAAGCATTTGACAGCTTGCAAAAAGGTTTGAATTTGGGTTAGGGAAAGTAGGCAAATGATATTTAGTAAAAAGTTCAAGAACCTCTCTCTCTTGTGCGCCCAATATCAGAACCACATTTTGGGTCAAAAAAATAATGGTATGTATGTATATACACAATGGAATATTACTCATCAATTAAAAACGGCAAATTTGATGATTTTACGATAACATTAGTGTACCTAGAAGAAATCATATTGGCAGAAACAAGTCAGAAAGAAAAAGACAGAAACTTAATGGTTTCACTAATATATGGACAACCAAATGAAAATATACAACTGGCGGGGAGCACCAGCTGGAGCAGCCAGGGAGGGGAAGAAGTGGGTGACACCTGGGGAGTACAGTGATGTGAAAATATATGTATATATAAATAAATTATTTAAAGTAAAAAATAAAATAATCAAATTAAAAAATAATGTTAATAAATCATGAAGATTGAAACCACATGAAGTATATTCTCTGATCTTAATGGTATCAAAGTAGGAGTCATTTTGAAAATGAAAGCTCTAATATGTAAGACTGAACAACATATTGCTGAATTGGATTAATGAGGATATCAAAGAAGAAATTAAAAAAGTACGTGGAGGTAGGTGAAAATTAAGACCCAAGCTATTAGAACTTAAGGGATAGATCAAAAGCACTGTTAAGAGGGAAGTATGTAATATTTCAAGCCAAGCCAGGCACAGTGGCACGTGCCTTTAAGTGGCAGCCTAGGAAGCTGCGGCTGGGACCAGGGATGGTGGTTTGAGTCCCGCTTGGGACAATGTAGGAGACCTAGTGCCAAAAAAATAGCTGGGCATGGTGGCGTGCGCCTGTAATCCCAGGTACCTGGGAAGCTGAGGCTGGGGATTGCTTGAATGCGTGGTACCCCGGGCAACATGAGCATGTGGTTCCACAGGCAAAAATAGTGAGAACTAGTCTCAAAGAAAAAAAAAAATTCAAGTCAAAAAAAGAAACAAGAAAAAGAACAGGCAATCTGGACAAAAGGGAAAAAAAGAGGTATGGATTTATCATACTCTAATTTCAAATTATATATCAAAACTTTAAAAACATTATGATATTGGAATAAAAACAGACACAGAGACCAATGAAACATTACTGACAGTCTAGAAAAAACCCACATTTATATGAACAGTTAATTGGTGACAAAGGTGACAAGCATATAAGGTGCAGAAAGAAATATCTCTTCTGCAAATGGTGCTGGGAAAACTGGACAACCATTTGTAGAAAAACAAACTAGATAACCCAAAACACACAAGCATTAACTCAAAATGGCTTAAAGACTTGAATGTAAAACCAGAAACTAAAATATACAGAAGAAAACCTAAGAAAAATACTCCATTACCTGGTTTTAGGGAAACTTTGGGTACTTGACTCCAACAGCAAAGAAAACAAAAGCAGAGCTAAGCAAATGGGACTATACGCTGAGATGCTTCTACACAATGAAAGAAACAATTGAACAATTGAACAAAAACAAAACAAAGAACCCAATAAAATATGGACAGAATTGTTAAATAAAAACCTCTCTGAAGAAGATGTATAGATGGCCAATAGGCATATGAAAAAATGTTTGCTATCACTTATAATCAGAAAAGTGAAAATCAAAACCACCTCAAACTTGTGAGAATAACCTATATAAAAGAACTCCAGAAACAACAAATGTTAGTAAGGGTGTATAGAAGACTGTTGGTGAGAATGTAGACTGGCCCAGCCCCCATTAAAAATGGTAAGGATGTTCCTCAACGCATTAAAAATAGATAAACCTTATGGTCCAGCAATTCTACTCCTAGGTAGATTTCCAAAGAACACAAATAACTCACTGAAAAGTATATATCTACTTTTGTGTTCATTGTAGCAAGAGCCAGGTTATAGAAATGAGCTAAATGCCCATATTCTGATTGTCTATTAAGAAGATGAGGTTGGTAATCCCCGTCCGCCAGCGGGTGATGGCGGCCGCCCGCGGCCCAGGCAGAAGTTCAGGCGCCCCGGACCCCCTAGCCAGCGGGGGGAGGGGTGGGGGGGGAGCGTCTGGCTGCACCTGGGTGAGCTCCCCAGAGCTCCCCAGTCAGGGTGGGGGGCGGATCCCCGCCCGTCAAGCCGGCCTGGGCGGCACCGTGAAGCCCCCAGCCCCCGGAAGCCGGGGCGCATGGAGGGTCCAGCGGTCCCAGACCGGCCCGCCCCCGCGCCCGGTCCTGCCGGGGTGGGCAAGCGGGGGTGGGGGGGTGGGGTGCCCTCCATGTCTCTTTTACTCCAGCTAAACCTCAGAGCAACTAGAATAGATGCAACAGCAACCCCCCAACATAGAACGGGTGAGGGACCAGGCAAAAGTCCAGCCCACAGACCGGAGCTGGACACAGCAGATGGACAACCAAGTAAACCAGTACAAGTAAGACCAGAAAAACAACCATAGAGTCCCTATGTCACCAGGTGCACTTCTACACTGGCTGGGCCAAAACTCGGGATTTTAACGTGGAGATATATTCATGGAGAACAACACATCCCTCCCCTTACTAAGGGAGAGGAGAGGATGACCAAAGAGGGGATAATGGGCCCCACACCAAAACTGCCAAAGGAAACAGAGGAGATAACCTTCAAAGGCCACTCGCAGAAGCCTGAACTCATGGGCCGGGCACGGTGGCCTGTGCCAGTAAGATCGGCCTGGGAAGCGACCGGGGCTAGGGATCGCGGTTCGGGTCCCTCTTGGGGCCGGTGGCGAGACTTAATTCCAGACAATAGCTGGGCGTGGTGGCGTGCGCCTGTAATCCCGGCTACTTGGGAGGCTGAGGCTGGGAATTGCCTGGGTCTGTGGTACCCTGGGCAACGAGAGCCTGCGGTTCCACGGGCAAATATAGCAAGACCTAGCCTCAAAGCTTGAACTCAAAGAAACTTCTTGACCAACACCGGCAGGAGACAAGACCCCCGAAGCCCGA
>PVHY01017275.1:0-31793 GCA_004024945.1 Uropsilus gracilis
CCCCCCCCCCTTGCTGAACATCTGAGCAGTACCAAGGTGTCTTAATAGGAACTTGATGTGGTGGGTGTGGGGAAAGTAAGAAGGAGCAAGCTTAGCTTTGTGTTCACACTGGAAGCTGTGACTGGTCTCCCACAAATGCAGGCAGTTTGAATTGGGGAAAAGGAACCTACTTGCATGAGGAGGTTGGCAATAAGTTGAAAGTGAGGCTTGCATTTGATTCACACCAGATGTGAAAAGATCATTGCACACTTCCAAAGCCTCGAAGTTTACCAAATGTACAAAAGTCATGGTCCTTGCCATCTAACAGTTAATGGCATTCCCTAAACCAGAGTTTCTGGAGCTTTTTGTGTTTACTAAGCTTAATTGCTTCACATTTCCCTCTTCAGAAGTATAGCTGCTACAATGCCTTCCTGGGTAGGAATGGAATAAAGAGGGTCTCTGAAGTAGAAAGTCCTCAAGTCTATCTGGACCTCATTGTCAGTGTTAGCATCGCATTTTGAAACTTAGGAACTTTGTCAAATCTGGTGGCAAGATGGTGACCAACTAGTAAATGTATGTCTAGAATCTGACTGTAGAGCAAGGCAATGCCCAGACTCATTGGTATCCTGAGCTACAAACCTGTTGGTTTTGTTTGGGCTTCTTTGGAATCCAAGCAGGCACCAGAACTGCAGTCACTTTTAGTAAAAATCAACAGGAAACTTGCCCCTGTGTGGTAGCTGGAAATTCATTAGCAGTCATATGGTAAGAGCGGTGTTTTGTGTCTACTATAGAACTAATAGTCAAAGGACAAACACTGATGGATGCTGTGGGAGGGACAAGAGTGTAGGTTTGCATGACTGGGTTCTTGCATGGCCTGTCTTTCATGGAGCCAAGAGCCCCCAAGATACTCAGAAGCACAGTTAGCAGAGTTCTCTGTAACTTGCCTGGTGGTTTAGGGCAAGTTGGGTGACCTTATGGATTGGGGTGATAGATTATTTCTCCACCAGTACCCTAAGAGGGATTAATGAGGCACTTGCCTAACATATAGTAAGTCTATCAGTACATTTTCACTGAAGCAGGGGAGGGGAAAGCTAGAAGGGTAGAGTATACTTCTTTGTGGGAAATGTACCTGCAAGTTGGTGTGGAAATATATCAGATTTTCTGTTTGTTAACTTCATTTTCATGTGTATTCACATTGTTTCCTTGGCCTGGAGAAGTGGAAGAAATGGTTTCCTCTAGACAGTAGTTAGGTGATGAAATGGCGCACAGTTATAAACACTTAAGAGAATGACTTGGGTACTAGATAACTGGAATTTGAGTCCAAGTTCTGCCATTTTCTCCCTGTGTGATTTGAAGGAAGTTACTTCTGTGCCTCAGTTTCCTCATTTGTAGATTGTGAATAATATTTACATAAGAATCAAATGAGCTAATTGATGCATTAGAACAGGGTTTGGTACCTAGAAGGTGCTGTAAGAGTGTTTGCTGCCTCATATTGTTCTCTCTGCCTCACCAAGGTGAGAGCACTGTTGGCCTGAGCCAATTACCTTTTCAGGCTTCAGAGAGCAAACACATCCATATTGGTATGAAACCAGTACTGCAGGTTTCAGAATTTCAGGGCCTCCCTTTGCACTTTCATTCCCTCATCTTTTAAAATGAGTTTTCTAAACATGTCTCTAAAATCCAGCTGTTTAAAAAAGCAGGGGAGCTGGGTCTGGGTTTCAAGAACAATTTAGTGTCATCACTGTGTCTGTTTCCCATCTTCAAGTGATGGAGTGCTCAGGGTGTGCAGTTATCTCCCCCCCACACACACCCTGCTGTGTTCCTGACAAGATATATTAGACCTTGTTAAAAAAAAAAAAAAGGGTTATGGTATAAAGAGCAGGATTTACCTTCTGTGACCACTCATCCATAAGGGATAGCTTCATAACATGAGGAATGGCTTCATTTTTTATGAGCCTGGGCTCGGGATGTGGAAGACAGAAGAGAATGGAGGGAAAAACGAAGGTCAATTCTAAGAAAGTTAAGAGCCTCTAGTGGATAATAGAAACCCAGTATAAATTTCTTATTGCAGTTCCCCCTTAAATTAGAGTCTCGTCTGTGTCATATCAATTGGAGGCTGCTAACTTTTATATCTGTCCAGAATCACTGATGATGGACATGGTGGAACTAGGAAGTGAATAGTTCTGAGTTCTAGTCTTACCCATCCTGTATAGTGTTTATGCCACCATAGCCCTAGAATGAAGATAACATTTAACCCAACTTTGCCAATTCTACTCCAGTGGACCAGTCCCACTGGGGCCATCTGTGTTCTGGGGAAGCCAAATCCTACCTCCATACTTTTCTGCTCACCAGAATTTTCTTAAACCAGGGCTTAGCAATTATGTTCTGCAGACTAAATTCAGTCCTCTGCCTGTTTTTGTAAATAAAATCATATTGGAACACAGCCACGTTTCTTGATTTAGGTATTGTCTATGGCTGCCTCATGTCACAGTGACAAAAGTTGAGTAGCTGTGACAGAGGCCAATTGGCCTCTTCAAAGCCTAAAATATTTCCAATATGGCACTTCACAAAAAAAGGTTTGCTTTCCCTGTCTGAAGCAATATTTTGACCATTATCTGTGCAAAAGATTGGTTTCGAGTGTCTGTAATGAGTACCTCCTTGGAAAATCTCAAGGAGGCAGATTCTAACAACTAACAAACTTGTATCCCCACTCATTTTAGTAGGAAACAAAGGGGGGGGGCATCAACTTCCAGTCAGTTCTCCACCTTTGTGGAGGATCAGCAGTGAATCCCAGCTGCCGACCCCCACCCCTATCAGGTGACATGTGTTCAGTAGACATAAACTAATTTGGATTTACATAGAAACTTGACTGTTAGGCAAATTTCTCCCCTCCTCTTCTGACAACCTGCAACTGCAGCAGACATTTAAAAATCCAATGGAAATTGCTTTAGGCTTATCTCCTGGTTTGGATTTTCCTCATCACCTTTTATTTCTCTAAACAGATGATTGAGAGCTGACAGTAGTCTTGGCTGTCTTAAAATGCTGGCTTCCCCCACAGGCATGTAGGAAGCTTTATTTCAAACATCAGTTAGTTCCTCCAGGAATGCCATTTCAATGACTAGAAGGCAAAGTTGTTATTAGCAACGTTAATGGTAATTATTAAACTCCTTTCCTCACCATGCTTTGAAAAGTTAATCCTTGGGAGATGGGTGTTGAGATAGTTATGGAATCACATAATAAAGGGTCTCTATTAAAAGATCCTGAGAGAAAGCTCTTATCAAACCTTGGTCCTTCAGGACCCTGATGCCAGAAACAGCCTGGAGGTGAGAATACAGTGTCACTACCTTTCGTCGCCAAGGAATCACCTTGCCATAATGAGATTTGGGGGTATGGCTAAAATCCTTTAAGAGCTACTGTTGTCCTTCAAAACCCTGCAATTGCCGGGCACAGTGGCTCATGCCTGTAAGCTTCAGCCTATGAAGCGGCTGGAGCTAGGGATCGCGGTTCGAGTCCCGCCTGGGGCCCATAGCGAGACCTAGTTCCAAAAAAGTAAGTGGGGGTGGTGGCGCATGCCTGTAATCCCAGCTACCTGGGAAACTGAGGCTGGGGATTGCTTGAGTCTGTGGTACCCCGGGCAACGAGAGCCTGAGGTTCCATGGGCAAAAAAAATAGCGAGACCTAGTCTTCAAAAAAAAAAAAACAAACCAAAAAACCCCTGCGATTGAAGCAACTTCTGTTTGGGAAGCATTGAACACACTAGGCACTTCCTTGTCTGATCATGCAAACTAGCTTTTGACAGTTTTGCTGTGGCACCAGGCATGGGGTCAGCAAACTGTGATGCCCAAGTGTCTAGTTCTTCAGTGTTATCAGCGGTAATGTCCTTGCAGTTGAGGAGTGACGTTGACTGTTTTATCCCTTTCATACCCAAAGAAGTGTGTGTGGGTTTATGTATTTGTATTTTGGATAACAAAGGAGTATAGACATGGGAGTTCTCCATTTATGTGACAGCTAGGAAATTGTAAACCATTTAAGGTCAGTGGAAGAGAGAATGGCAGTGGAGTAGAGTGGGAAGAGAACATTATTTTCTGCTTTCAGATATAGATCTTTCGAAAATTTGGGGCAGAATTGCAGGACTGGCATAGTTATGGTGGCAACTTAGTGTTTGCAAAGTGAGCAGCACTTTAACAATCAGAGAATACCTGCTTTTTCTGCTAGTTTATATGATGTGATGTTAGACCACCGTTTGGCTTGCTCTGAGTGGAACTCTTAGAGCAACCTCTAGATTCTTATAGCTCTCCCCTAGAGCCTTTGTGCCAAAGGATTCAGCCTTCTAGGTGCAGCATATTCTGGGACTAGTTGCAGTTTTGTGTTCTTACTGTCACCGTCACTTGAATCAAGTGCTATCTGATAACTAGCTTACACTTTTCAAATTCAACCTGGGCTTATTATTACAAAGGCAATTTGGCATCCTTGAAGGGGCTGGAGTTCAGAACTAAGGCGAGTACCCACCAGCAAGTCACTTTAGTTAGTGAACAAGACTCCACTGTTAATGGGTTCATTACACACCCCCACACCCTCATCCTCCACCCTCCCACCCATTCTGTGGATGTTGCCCTTTGCTGTCATACCAGATGGAGCAGGAAAGTGTGGAAGCCTCAAAAAGATGAATAGAAGCTCAGGTCAACTTTCCACCTCTGCCCGTGTTGAGTCTGCACAGAAGACTCCATTATTTGGTTTGCAGGGTTATGAATTAACCAAACATTAGCTGGATCTATTCACATTGTTAGGTGGAAAATAAATCCTGATCTCTGTGAGAAAGGAGTTTTGGATTATATTTGAAGTTATAAATTATCTGTGCTCCAGTTCCTCTCCAGTGATGTGGAGCTTGTGAAGGGGCCCTTGTTCTTGGGAACAGCTGTATGGTGGGAGGCTGAGCAGCTGGCTGCTCATACTCGAGCTTCCAGCTCCTGATCCCCACTGAATCTCTTGATTTTGAAAACTCTTCTGGCACTTTGCTTTCTTCTCCACACTTTTCCTCGGGGTCATTACAGAGTTGAATGCCCAGTGTGGAGTCATTTAAATGTTTATCCTCAGGCCCAAATCAGTCTCCACTGGCTTTTACTGTGTGTGGGAGCACTACACCCAGTCAAGGGTGACTTTAACGAACTTAAAAGAATGCTATCAAAGTATTTCATAACAGGGAAACTTTTAACTCCAGGCCCTGGGGAACCTGGAACTGAAGTCTGGGCCATGTACAGACACTTACCCTGCCCTGCTCACAAGCCCCAGACAGCTGACGCTGGGGGTGGATGGAGTGCCTTGGGCGAAGCCCTGGCTGAGCTTTAGCTGCTCTTGCCTTCAGCTCCCTGATAAAAGAGGGGGAGGCTGGGGGAGATTCTTCAGAGGGCTTTGGTTGATCTGAAGCAGCAGGCTTATGGTCAGGGGTTGGGACTTTTTTTTTTCTTTTTTTACTCAGAGGCTGCCTGAATGTCCTTCTTATTAGAGGGTGAGCAGTGCTAAGGGTGTCCTTAAGAGAGCAGAGTTTTAAGTTAAGGGTGCCTCTTCTTCAATCCCAAGCTCTCTATCTTGCAAATGATGGGTGGATTTTTCAGGTGAACTCTGCTAACCAGCATAGTCATACTACAAGTGCAGATCTCATCTGTCACCAGCTGTGTCCCGTGAGTCCCTTATCATCTGATCCTAAGTGAAGACATGGAGGAGAGCAGTGAGGGTTACCCCCTTAGGAGGCAAGGGTAGGAATAAATCTGTAACTATAAAAGTAAATCACTAGCATGTCCACAAGTGAGTAAAATACAAATTCAAGCTGGAAAAGGAATTGAATGGAGGAATATTCAGTTAGGTAAGGCTAATCCAAGAACTGCTGGGATGTTTCCAGTGGGCTTTTTTTTTTTTAACTTGACCAAGTATATTTTTCTCCCTAAGGTTAGATTATATTTTTACTCTCTCCTTTCCCTTTCAAAAGTGACATTGTTATGGCCTTGTCTGGTCAGCTGTATTCCTTAACTTTCTCAAATCTCTTTAGTCCCTTCTCCCCCATGCTGAAAATTGTGTGCCTGCCTTTTTAAAAGGTAGGCACCTCATGTTTCAAGTTCAAGTGCAATGGAACTCACCCTGCAGCTTGAACAGATTTGAGTGTTTTTGCAGAGGGAGGGCCAGGGCAGATGGGGAGTGTCGTGCTCAATAAATACTTGTTGGATTGAGTTGCTGGAAAGGGAGCAGGGGTGGGGAGAGTGAGCCACACTTCCCCCAGGCTAACTTGAAATGGTTTTTCCCACTTCTGGCCCCCACACACTGTGCCCCCTTCATAATACCTCTCCCTGGCTTCTTACAAGGCAACCTCCCCCTCCCCCAAGTGTTACTGTTCTCTCTCTTTAAATCACCGGTCTCTATTCATCCTGATCCTTGGGCTTGAAGCCCAGCTGGTGGCAGACGTGGCATTTCCATGGATGTCATTGCTAGGCCTGTAGGTTCTCTCCCCCACATGCTTAAAGCCAGAGGGTGAGCTTGGGCAGGTTGATCCCTGGAAACAGACAATGTTTAGGACTTTCTTGGTTAATGATTTTGTAAAATAGCTAGGCTACTTGGCTTTAGGCTTAGACATGGATCTGGATGTGAGATCTAGGAGACCAAGATGATTGTTAGGTGTTTCTTCATTTCAGGTAGAGTTGCTGCAGATTCTTAGAGTTCTAATATACTACAAAGCAGGATATGAAACCAGAATCAGCAACTTTTCTAGGCTGGAGAGCAGAATTGCCTGTTGGTTCTATCATCGCTTAAGAATATAGTGAAGCTGGAAGCCCACCTCCACCCATTCCCAAGTCAGGCTACACCCTGTTGATACAAAGCGCTGCTGTTTTTTCCTTCCCTTCCCTTCACCAGATGGGGAAATGTTGGAAGAGGTATTTCATTATCACTCCTTGGCCTTGGGCTCATACTGGTCACCCAGGAGTCTGTGCTTCCCTACCTTTAGAGTTGACAGCTACCAGCCGGGTAGCTAAGTCAAATGGCTTTCAAACCTGCCTGGCTCAGGGCAGCTTTAAACAGAGTAAAATGTCACTGGGAGGAAAGAAAGGCAGCTTCTCTTACCTCTTCCTCCTGTCTGCCCTTCCCTACCCCCCACACCACCTTCCCTTTAAGAGTTTTCAGTGCTGTGTGCGGGTTTGATCACCCACACATCTCTGAGAACACCACTGCTGATAACACGTGCGCTCCCTGCCCCACACCTGCGAGCTGGCGAAAAGCCTGCCACATGGCCCCTGTTGGGGATTGTCTTTTCAACTCCTGCCCATCAGATATGCCATACAACCTGGGGTTGAGGATGGAGGTGGATAGCATTTGGCATGATAGAGGGGATGCAACCAGAGACCTTTCACAATATTACATCATCAGGGTTTTGAGATTGGAGAGAGCAGGGCAACACTGCATGCCATACACCACTAAGCTGGACCCTTGCTTGATGGAGCCCCAATCCTGGGTACATTCCCAGGAGAGGACTGACAGAATTGCCTCTGTGCAGAGATAAAAACTGTGAATCCCGTCTCTGGAGGCCCCGAATTCATCTGTACTTCTCAGAGGAGTTGTGAATACAGGTAGGTTCAAGTTTAGCTTTGACTCAGCTCTTTGTTGCTTTCCATCAGCTCTCATCTGCCTCGCCACTGTCCTGCAGGTACAGGGGGGCATTTACTTGTTTTCACAGATAAGGACTCCAGGGCCCAGAAAGGAAGTGACTTACCCAAGATCTTATGGCTAATACAATCCTTATGCTCTCTATCCAAGATCTTATGGCTAATACAATCCTTATGCTCTCTATCCAGGACTCTTCCCACTTATGACTGGAATGCACAATTGTCTATTGACCCTAGGGTGGCCTCGGAGGTGTGGGCAGGCTGGCAGCCCCCTTCTCTCAAGCTAGGTACCATCCTGTGAACTACAGGTGTGAATTTCCTCCTAGGCTGGTGTCCTTTGCTGCCTGCCCAGCACAGCCCCAGCCTTTGTCCTCTCTGCTGGTCTACCTGTGTTCCAGAACATACTCATTTGTCAGACCATCAAAAAAGAATTGGAAAGGAAAATGGGTGACAGAGAGGTCTGTTACTTCAGTACCCTGTAAGTGACCGTCCCTTCGGTGTGGTTAATCAGGGGGAGAAGGTTGTTACATGGTATGTGTGATACGGTGATGGTTCTAGAAGATTTCAAACTGCTTTGAGGTGTGCCCTTTCCACGTGGAATGAGACAGACAGATGTCAGGGACAGACAAGACACAGGCAGCAGGTGGGGTGTCCTGCCTCTTGGGCTCATGGTCATGGTTACTGAGCTCGGGTCCATGTCGGGGAGATAGTAGATACTCTTGAGATAGAACTTATGGAAAACAGTGTCTTTTTTGGTGTGTAACTATGTGGAGCACAAAAAAAGCACCTGAAAGAAATGTGGATGGTGCAGTCCTTTGGTGGGGGGTAAGTGCACGTAGCTTTGCATCAGGATGACAATGGAACCCTCCATGTACAGAACCCCTGGTGCAGTGCCTCCCCTGCCCACACGCCGCCAGCTCGTGTCTGGCTTTAGGTTAGCCGCTGGCTGAGTCATTATGATACATGGTTAAGTGTCCTCCTGAGACAAATATGTACATAATTCGGGACTAACAGGGGCTTGGGCTCCTGGAGAAAGCTCCACCTGGGGACTTGGTGTCTTGGAGAATGACCTGACCTGTTTCCTACAGGTTATCTAATCCTCCCTCCTCCACACAGTGTTTGTATAGACTTCTTTAGGGTTCTCATACCATATGCTTATGTGGAACTTAACTTTCCCAGTTACTTCCCAGCCCCATATGCTAAAGTCATGTTATCACAAATAATTTTTAAATGATTCTATATAATAAAACTATTTCCATGATTCATATAAATGCTTTGTGGTTGTTTTTTTGGTGGTTATGCTCTTCAAAGAAAAAGAAGCATATCAACCGTCCTGTGTAACAAGGACTTTTTATGGTCCTCCCATCCATGGAATAGGTCATCTCTCAATCAGAAAGCTGGAGTGCTTACTCTTAGCACTGGGAAGCAGGAAAAGGAGCCAGAGGCCTGGGATCTTCAGTGAGCAGCAAGTCTGCCCCTTTGCTTTCTTGTCATCTGGAGCCTCCCACCCGCCCATGATTCCTTGTTTTCGAACAAAACACCATACAAAATCCAACAAAGGACAGTGTGTATCTGAGCGAGGGTGTGTGTGTGTGTATGTGTGTGTCTTGAGTGTGAACATGTGGGCGTCGAGGGAATGTGGGAGAGTGTGAAGAAGTAGATGTGACAGAAAGCCACACTGAAGCAAATGGGGCAGACGTGTGACAACGGGCCCATTGGATAAGGGTGAGATCAGCATTCTAGGTACTACTCTTATGACTGCACCTATAAGCTGGAAGTTATTTCCAAATAGAAAGCTTAAGAAATGAATGCAGGCTATGCTCAGGACTGTACAAGGAGTTCTTTGGAATGGAAGTTCCCATCTCTCCTCCTTATAATGTCTCTCATTCTCTCCCCCATTTGACAGATGGAACACCCAAGACCCAGAGACGTTAAGTGACTCGTCTGAGTTACCTAGCACATTGGGGCGGAGGCAGGATCTGGGCCCCGGTGTCAGTCATGGCAGTTGCCCACCCCTTGGCAGGCTGCAGCCAGGCCTCACCCCTCGAGTTGGACACAGTTGGCCTCAGATTCTGAGAACAAACCACTTTGTCCACGCCCAGCTTGTGCCCTGCAAGGACCCAGCAGAGGGGCCAGCAGGGTGGCAGCAGCCGCTGATGTGCGCTGAGCAGGTGCAGGATGTCTAGGTGCCTTCTGGGGAAGACAGCTTCCTTATTCTAAGAAGTACTCGCACTCTGCTCTTCGTTCAACTCTCTTCTTATTCTAAATACCTGAAATTGGGAGGTTCGCTTGTGCCAGAGTTGTGGAGTGATACTACTCTGCATTTTTAAAATTGACGTTGGATGGGGTGCAGAGGTCTAGTTTGGTTTAGAAAGCAATGCCTGATCATGAACCTGGGTCAGACCGCTCTCTTGGCTCTGTGCCAGTAGGTTTGTGGTGCAGACTGTCCTGTGAACGTACAGGAACCTGAGGGAGGACACTCGAATCGCTCAGGGCTCTGCATCTAACCAGGTGGACAGGAGTTGCAAGTCTAACTCAAAGGAGGACTCGCTCTTAGTGAAAACCTTCCCACTAACCATGGCCGAGGGTGGGTGGGTCGATGGTCATTGCACAGAATTGGAGGATCAGACACGCATGTTTGTTTCCTGGTCCCTTTTCTATGACACCAAGCCACATGTTACATATCTCCCTGTGCTCCTGGAAGGCAAAGGGGATTATTTCTGTTGTTTTCCTTACTAACTTTCCTCTCAGTTTCCAGAATTGGGCTTAGTGAATACATCCTACTCTGTAGCTTAACATAAAAAAGAAAAAAGTTTTTTTAAAAGAAAAGCCTTCCTTTAAAAAAACTCTTTATTTGAAATGTGTCCCTAAAGCCACTCTAGAACCACAAGACTGGTTAAATTGTCATCAAAAGAATTTTGATGGGTTCCAGCGAGTTCTGTGAAATGATCCAAGAGCATAACTGTAATATTACCCCAGCTGCAAACGGAGATCGTTTGTCCTTAGCAAATTGTGTAGGCTTTCCCCACTATTCTCTGATTCTCCTTGGCTCTGCCTTTCCCTAAAAGAAGTGCTGAATGGATGAGATCTAGAATTCAGGCAAGCTGTGGGAGAATGATTTGAAAAGGCTGCCCCCTGATTCCTGTGAGGTCTGTACTGGAGCTGCTGTGCACCGTGCAGAGGGCCAGAGCTACCTGCTTAGAGGTGTATGACAACTGAGCCTTTACCTTCTAGATCTTAAAGGCATAGATATAATGTCTGGTAATTTACCTCCCAAGCTGTTTCTTTGGATCAAATTCTTTTTTTGCCTCAGGAGGAGAAATCTTTCTTGACCTAACTTAAAAAACAGCTCCTGATTTAAGAGCAGATACAAAGCCCATCACCCATGGGGAGACAGTACAAGCTCCTTTCCCTTGAGGGGTGTTGCCAAACCTCCTCTGCCTATCTGGAAGCTCATGTGGCAGAGAAGACCTAGCCAGCCTTCTGCTGTGAGGTCACCAGTGGTCTCGGGCATACACTGAAGGTCTAAAAAACCTTCCCAATAGCTCTCAAAACTTCAAGACCAGCAGGTGTCATCTAATCTTGCCTGTTAGACCAGATTTGCTCTGGAGGCACTTTGAGCTCTCTGAAGAGATCTGAACTGGCAGGACCAGGGCTTCCAAACAGGGGCAATCTTGGAATGTTGCCTCCGTGCACTTTGGGGGTTTCCACCGGTAGGGCACAGCCTGGGAACTTGTTAGTTTTTTGAGGTCAGGATGGATCAGTTCCAGAAATATGATAGGCCAGGTAGGGAACCACTCGATGGAGGTGTCATGGTCTGTTGGGTCTCTTCTCTTTAGAGCTGGGAACTGAGAGTAGAACTTGAATAAGAAGCTGGAGATAACCAGAGAAGACCTTCTATGTGTAGGAGAACATGCTGAGGGCCAAATAAATCCCATCGGTAACATTTCCCCGCTGAGAGAACTCTCCCTACCCCAGCCCAGAGTAGAATGAACCCAAGTAGGGTTAAAAGCAGAGGTCTTGACAGATTTCCAAGCTGGTGAGCCATAGCAGGTAAGCTAACTGCCCTCTGAGCTCTGCTGTCTCCTGGGTGGTTACTCCCAGTTTACCCAGTCACGTGAGCAGACCTTTTGCTTGTGGCTAGCCACAGGTAAATCGAGCACTATTTATACTCCCCTGCTTGGGTGAGGAGGTAGGAGAGATATTCTGGGAGCCCACAACACAGCTGTCTGTTCAGCCTAGGTAACGCAAATCTCCCATTGACTCTGGGCCTTCTCCCTCCCCCACTTGTAATTTATCTTGCCCCAGACAATAGCATGAGTTCTGAGCTTTCTGTTTAGCTGGACTTGTCCATAGTCATCTCTTTCCTTTTAATAGCTGGGGGAATTCTAGAACTCATCTGGTATATAACCTGCTCTCCAGAGATGACTGTTGAGACATCTGGGGTTAGGGACTGTCTCTTCCTGGAGTTGCTCCGGGTCACAATGCTACCCTTTCCCTCATTCAGCCCTAATGAATAAGTTCTTCCTCTCAAGCCGGGTGTGGTGGTGTACACCTATAATCCCAGTTACCTGGGAGACTGAGGCTGGGAACTTGAGTCGGCAGGTTCTAGACAACCCTGGACAACATAGTGAGACCTTGTCTCTTAAAAAAAAAAGTTCTTCCTCTAATTCAACTAGATTCTCTCCTAATCAGACTATTCATTCGTTTGTTCGTTCATTCATTTAGGCTAGGTCTCGCTATGTTACCTGGGGAAACCCCGCAGACTCTTGTTGCCCGGGATACCCCAGACTCAAGTGATCCCCAACCTCAGCCTCCCAGGTAGCTGGGGTTACAGGTGCACGCCACCACACCCAGCTATTTTTTTGAGACTAGGTCTTGCTATGTTGCCCCAGGTGGGTTGAACCCGCGAACTCAAATGATTCCTAATCTCAGCCTCCCATCCTAGGTTTGGGATTAAAGCCTTGCACCAATGCGGCCGGCTCTAATTAGACTTTTTAATGTCTACTTTTTGCACCCACATGGAGTAGGACATAATCCTAATTCATTTCAGCTTCCTCCTGAGATCTGGCTCTGCCTCCTTTGCCATTTTTGCTCATATTCCCTGGGACCTCCCTGGTTTCCACATTCTTTCTGAAGAGCAGTAATGACGAATAAATGCCTAAGGCCACTTGACCAGGTAGACCTTAGGTCAGATGCTGCTCCAAGTGTGTTCCTGGACTGGTAGGCATGCCCGCATTCTACCCGCATTCTTGGTCTTGGCCTGGGATAATGTGACACTTTCAAAAGTCTTCTTCCCATGGTGTCTTCGTTCCTCCTTGTGTGGATTTACATCTTTCAATTCCTTGCCTCAGATTAAGCCTCATTCACTGTTTCATTTCTTCTTGTTCACCTTCTCTTTCCCCAAATTAGAAATTAGAAGCCCAGTGTAGTAACTATTAATTAATTATTATTATTTTTTTTAGACTAGGTCTCGCTGTTTTTGTCCTTGGAACCACAGGCTCACATTACCCGGGGTACCACAGACTCAAGCAACCCCTGGCCTCAGCTTCCCAGGTAGCTGGGATTATAGGCCTGCGCCACCACGCCCAGCTATATTTTTTTGGAACTAGGTCTCGTGACGTGCCCCTGGCATGACTCGAACCACGGTCCCTGGCCCCGGCTGTGGCTTCCTAGGCTGCCGCCTACAGGCATGCGCCACCATGCCTGGCCAGCTATTAAATTTAATGATAGCTTGCCAAGATTGAAATGTGAAAGGATTGAGACCCTTGCTGAAGAACGCATTGAATTTCTATCCTCCCAAATTAAGCTATTTCTTTTGCCCCCCTTCACAACTTTTTTTCACATAACTTGGAATAGAAATGTCAAGCCTCATGAAAAGTTGTAAACACATCACACACCCATTTATCCATCATATGGATTCACTGATGACTTTTTGACACAGTTGTCTACTCTGTCTGCTCCGTGTAGTATGTATTTATGTGTCTAGACCTAAGCAATCACAATGTCATTACTAGATCTCAGAAAGTTATTGGGCCGGACACGGTGGCTTGTGCTTGTAAGCTTCAGCCTATGAAGCGGCCGGGGCTAGGGATTGCGGTTCGAGTCCCACCTGGGGTCCGTAGCGAGACCTAGTTCCAAAAAAATAGCTGGGCGTGGTGGCGTGCGCCTGTCATCCCAGCTACCTGGGAAGCTGAGGCTGGGGATTGCTTGAGTCTGTGGTACCCCGGGCAACAAGAGCCTGCAGTTTCACGGGCAAAAATAGCGAGACCTGGTCTCAAAAAAAAAAAAAAAAAAAAGAAAGAAAGTTATTAGTCCATATCATCTGATAACATCTAATGTTTCCCCGTTGATGGCCTTTTTTATGCTTTTGATCCAGGATTCCATCAAGGTTTTCACTTGGTTATGTCATTGAAAGGTATCGAGTACTCCTTCTCCACCCCTTGTTTTTGTATTGTTTTGATTTTAATGACTCACTTTTTGAAAACAGCTCAGTTGTCTTCTAACCGACCCACACTCAGAAGTTTTCAGTTTTTCTCATGATGAGTTCTTCTGTGCCATTTCCTGCAGCTGGGCAGTTAGGTTTGGGGCCTGGTGGGTCTCAGGTAAAACTTCCTGGCAAGAGCACCTTTTAGGTGACGTTGTGCGTTTCACAGTCCATTGCTATAGGAGATATGTTTGAATATCCATTATTACTAATGCTAAGTTTAATCCCTTGAGGTCATGACCACCAGCTTTCCTATTTGTAGTAAGTGGTTTATGGGGTGATACTTTGACATTAATTAAAGATTCTGTTTCCTGCAGTGTTTCTCCAGTAATTTGGGCAGCCATCGATGACTCTTCCTGATTGAGATGGTATCTTGGGAGACAGAAAGGCACTTCTGAATGAACGCTAATGGGTGCGGGTATTGATGTGAGGAGTTCAAAATAGGAATAGAAGCTTTTATCTTCGGGTTTTGAAATGAGGGGGGAAGGCAACAAAATGGATCATTAAATTCTGTGAAATTATAGGTATTTTGTATGACTTGAGGATATTAAATTGACTATCAGCTGCTTCTACACACCACTAGTGCTGTTTGGCAGTTTGCTTGAGGTCATGGAAGAGGCAGACTGGATGGAGCTAAAAATAAGTCAGAGTTCACAAAGCAGAAATTATTTTGACTATTTAAAAGTTATCTGTAATTCTATTCTTATTTCCTTTTCCCTTACTTGCTTTCTACTTTGCTCACTAGAAAAGGAATTGCCCATTTTGTATTGTGTTTATTCTTCCTCCCCTGGGCCCACCCAAGATGCCCAGTGGGTAGAGCAGTGTTTCCCAGACCGAGGTACAGTTATCCTGGTTCCTAGCAAGGGAAAAGACTGCAACCCTTCCAACCTGTGCAGTGGCTCCCAAAGCAGGGGGACCGGGGTGTCAAGACAGTTGAGTCTGACAATGAAATCCAAGAATGGGAAATGTACTTTTAAAAGCCTTCTTTTTTTGTTTTGAGACTAGGTCTGCTATTTTATTTTTATGTATGTATGTATGTATGTATGTATGTATTTATTTAGGCTAGGTCTCACTATTTTTGCCTGTGGAACCACAGGCTCTTGTTGCCTGGGGTACCACAGACTCAAGCAATCCCCAGCCTCAGCTTCCCAGGTAGCTGGGATTACAGATGTGCGCCACCACGCCCAACTATTTTTTTGGAACTAGGTCTTGCTGCGGGTCCCAGGCGGGACTCCAAGTGCGATCCCTAGCCCCGGCCGCTTCATAGGCTGAAGCATACAGGTACGAGCCACCGTGCCCGGCCAAGGTCTGCTGCTGTTTTTGCCCATGGAACTGTGGGACCTCAGGCTCACGTTGCCCGTGGTACCACAACTCAAGCAATCTCCAGCCTCAGTTTCCTAGGTAACTGTGATTACAGGTGTGTGCCACCACACCCAGCTATTTTTTGGAGACTAGGTCACCCTATGTTGCCCTGAGCGGGACTTGAACTGTGATCCCCAGCCCCAGCTGCTTCATAGGCTGAAGCTTACAGGCATGCACCCAGCTTAAAAGCCTTCTTTTGGGGAAAAAAGCATGCATCTCCATTTGCTCTGCAGTGCTGGAGAAATCAGTGCTCACGTCTACAAGATTATGAGTCATGAGCCTCCCTCTCGGTACACCTTGGAAGCTATGCCTCCTCTTATAATTTTTGAGAGTGGGATGTGCATATTCTGAACAGAACTCAGGAAACAGTTCCAGTCACAATTGTCCTCTCACGGGATTTACTGTTGATGAGACTCTCCACGTTTACAAAAGACTACCTGCAAGCTGACTGGAGGTCATGATTTCTTCCCTAACCTGATAGAAATCAGATCATTGTGAGCAAGAGAGCTGCTGAGGGCTTGTGCCTGTCCTCTGAAATAATAGAGCACTCAGAAACCCTCCTCTCCTGAAAAAGCATAGGGCGAGGACTTGTAAAGGGAGAGCAGGCTAGGCTATGTGCTGTTCATGATGTTCCTGCAGAGGCCATACAGATCCCAGAGGAAAGTATACTCCAATCAGTAACTGCTAGTACTTTGGTTTGAAGAATGTTGAAATCCTACAAAATGCCTCTTCAGAGAATTTAGATAAAAGGTAAAAAGTTCATACCACTTCCTTTTCTTCTATCTGCAGCTTCTTGAGAATTGAAAAATGTTTTAAGTAACTGTTGTCTACTCTTGTTACACACAGACACACACACAGATACACACACACTCACGCATACACTTTGGGACCATGCTTTTCCTCCTTGCTAAGAGCAGAGTTCATGTATTCCTGAGTTCCCCCCACAATGACATCTCCAGATGAGTTTCTCCCAGCTCTTCTCTCCAGCTGCCTCTAGATGTGGTCTGCATCCTTGGGTGTCAGACACGCAGTTAGAAATGCTTTCACTTGAGCTGCACATTTCAATGTGGAGTTCATAATGAATTGAGGGTCTAACTAAGAAGTTGTCATGTGGTTCTAAATATCACTCTTCTTTTCTCTTTAGGTAAGTCATCTTGATTGAGGGAATGTGATGTGACTTTTTCTTTAGTGTCTTCTCCCTGGGGAGGCTGAAATGAGCCTTGCTTGGTGTTCAAAGAAGTACTCAAAAGCCTCAGGTTCAACCTTTCCAGCTGTCATGGATGGGGTATCCTTGGGCTTTCCAAGGAGGGCTTCTAGCTCTTATACAGTCATATTGGAGATTTCAGTTTGACCACAACTTCCCTCCAAAACCCACATGTCCCTGAGTTAAGTAGTTAAGCAGCCCTGGACCACAGAGAACTGGGAAGATCGTCTGCCTTTTTTCATCCAACACATGTACTGAGATGGAAGAATAATCCCTCTAAGGCTGGTAGGAACCTTGTCTCCTACTTACTGCAAGTCTGTCATTGGGGAAATGTTTAGAAGTTGTGAATCTCAGTTTTATTTTGCCCTTCCTGATAAAAGTGCTACATCACAGATCAGAGAGGGGTGGCTCCCTTCGTCCAGCCTGTGTCCTGTCTCAACTTCCTGGGCCGCCTTGCCTCTCCTGCATCTCCTCCTTGACCAAAGATCAGTAACTTAAAAAAAGATTTTAGAAAAGTATGTCCAACATGGTCTCATATTAAGAGTGTGCATTGCATGTGCATGTGAGTGGAGAGACCAGGAAGGGTGGTGCTGTCTGAGTGGGGGTGTGCAGTTTTGATTCTTCAGTTTTTGCTCATCTGCGTTTTCTTATTTCCTCCAACATGTGTACAACTTCTGTTACAAGAGTTATTTTCTCTTTAAGAGGGGAGGCAAGAAGAATAGTGCTAATAACTGCTTCAAAGCCCAGCAACGTGAGAAAGTGAGTCATAACTTGTTTGTCGAAGCAGCTAGTTGTTGAGTTTTTGCCATGTGGGAGAGCTCACTGGCTGTCTCCCTTCTTGCGTCTGTTAGTCCTTCCTGGGTCTTTTAGGATCACTAGGCCTCTTGCTAATGGAAGATGGGTGGAGAGTAGCCTCATCTTATCCCCCTTCTTACTATCTCTGTTGTCGCAGAGATAATAGTGAAATAAATGAAGTTGCTTCCCCCCCCCCCCCAGTTGCCTATCCAGGACCCTGTGGTCAGGGGCTGGTTTCTCTTCATGAACTGCTAAGCCTCACTCCACACACCCAGCCTGGTTCTGGCCAGGTTGAGAAGAGCAGCTGCAGATGCCTCACTTCCTGCATCATCTGCCATCTTCCTCCTCCTGACCCCTCCTTGCCCTCATGTCACCATTCTTCAGGCTCTGATAGGGGTTTGGGTGGTCAGGCCTGAATTGATTTCCAGCCAGGGAGATGAGGGGACAGTGGAGACAAGTAGATTCTCCTTCTGGGGAGGCATTGGCTGAGGGGTATCATCAGGTACTTAGGGATGGTGGCAGCTCCTTGTCCTATTCTTCCTGTCTCAGTGGCATTTATTTTAAAGCAGGATCCTGGTGGGTGCTCCGCATCTGCCTGGTAAAGGAATGAATCCGTCCTTCTACTGTGGTGAGCCAGACCCCACTTGCCCCTTTCCCTTCAGTGTTCTATCTGGTCTTTGTGTGCCTCTGTCCTATTGACCATCCCCCAGCAGGCAGACACTTGACCCCTGGCCTTCTCTACTCAGCCCCCTTTCCCCAAAGCCATACACATGTAGCAGTTGGGAGTTAGGGCCAAGTGGCCCTGGAAGATAGCACCTAAGGCTTCTTATCTCCAGTGTGTGCTGTTTTGTTTTGTTTTTTCCACTTGCTGTTGCCCAAGAACCAAAGCATCCGCCACTGCTCAGCTGCCTGGTGAAATGGGCTGGCTTGGTGCCAGGGTGCCTCGCCAGGTGGTTGGGCTGTGGAGGCTGCTGCATGCGATGGGCCGATAATACCCCTCCGTGCTGTAAACAGGACACTCCACCCTCCGCAGCCACCCAGCCGGTGCCCGGCCGCTTGCTGCTTTATGACAGCCTGTCATGATCTGGGCACCCCTTCTCAGATAGGGGAGCCAATTTTCTTTTTTGTCCTCCCCCCTCTTTCCCAAATCTGAGAGGGGTACTTTCCAGAAATGAAACCAGTTCATCTTCCAACCACAAGCAACCGTTGTGACTTCTCATGCCTCTTCTCCTTGAACCATAATCACACAACTGTGGGCAGCACCCATACCCAGCTCTTTCCGGTGTGCCCCTGAGGGATAAACCCAGGACCCCCTATTTCAACGACACTTGTGAGTTTTTTCAGGGACATTCCCAATTAGCAGGTCTGTTGGGCGACACCGCTGGTGTGCTGACCCCCAGTTGCCAGTGCACGAGTCAACCACAGCGTTAGTCACTGCACCTTTCACTGGTGTCTGTTACCAGGTTAGATGGTTGCTAGTAGGGGAAGGAGCTCAGATGCTCAAGACGTGTGACTGCAAGTGCAGTCTGTTGAGCTGTTGGCGAGGACTCACTGTGCATATCTTTTCTGGGTAGTCTCTTCTTTCTAGACTCCCTCACCTTCAACCCTGAAGGATGGTCAAGGGGAAGGGAAGGCTTAAGTGACATTAATGGTTTGACTTTACTGAAGACTTTAAAGCATATTTGCATCTTATCTTACATTCTTTACCCTAAGAGATGAATTGGCTGGGGATTGTGTCCTGCTAGCTTGGAGGTTGCGCAGGTCCAGTGTGGTGTTGGCCACAATCAGAACTAGACCCCTCACTTCTAAGCCCCTCCCAGATTTTTAGGGGTCGGGGGAGGCACACTGCAGCCCCTTCAACGATGGCGCCAAAGATGAACCTCTGTTTACTTTGCATTGCTTCTGGGGGAAACTTGAGGCACTGAGTTAACCTTTAATCAGTTTTGGTGCCCAAATTAGCAGGTGTTCACCTAACCATTTGGGGTGAGGGTTTGTGAAATAAGTGGCAGATTTTTTTGTCACATCAAATCCATTGTTTTTTGGGTATGAGGGACACATGGCGTTTTTATCTCCTTAGAGGAACCCAGACATGCCAAGAATTTGGGGATTTGGGAGGGGAAATGGGGTTTTGTTAAGAACTCTGAGACAGAAGGCAATTCTATCATTTTGTGGTTACCAAGGGGCTGTGCCAATATCCTCCACAAGGATGTGGTCACTGAAGAAATGAGGCCAAAGCCCAGCTGTGTCACTGGAAAAGAAACTGAGGCAAGTCCTCTGTTTGACTGAGATGCAGTGAGTTCTTTGCAGGCATGGTAAAGAAGAGGGGTTCAGAGACTGCTGGTTCTGGATTAGAGGTGCTTGATTTTCCCTCCATTCCCACCCCTTCCTTTCCCCCTTGTTTTTATACATTTGTCTTATTTTTTTTTTTTGTTTTGTTTACAGAGGAACAAGTCAAGACCCATGAAACCCTCAGAATCTTTGTGAATAACTTTGGTCAGAGGTGCCCAGAAAGCATGTAGAGTTGACCAAAATGGGTGGCTTGGATTCTCACGCCAAATTCCAGAATTCTGAGTCTTCCCCAGCCCTGGGAGTACTGGGAGTGAAGTACCACTTCTGATTGCTGCTCTTGAGATTGTCTCCTGTTGTAGTACATTCAATGGGGTGGAATATGAAGGACAGTGAAAACTGACGTAAAATGGGTGTAGTTTAAATCATCCCTGGGAGATAGTAGAGTGCCTTACCGCAGGAGTCTTTAAACAAACAAACCCCAAAAACAAACAAAGAGAAGTTATTACAAATTCTCAGGTCAGGCTGCCATCTCCTCCCTTCTTGCCCTTCGCTGAAGAAGAGCTGAAAAGACAGTGCTTCCTTCATGCCTTCCTCCAGGTGTCCAAGCAAACTCAGGGTGTTCCTGATGCAAGGAGGCCCAGAGTCCTAAGAACTGATTTACAGGGAAAGAGCTTGGATTTTGAGGCAGAACTGCCACTGACTGGCAGGCCGACCAAGTCCAATGGGAGAGACGGGACCTTGGTCTCCTTATCAGCCTGGCCCCTGTTAGAGCTGACAGGAGAGTAAAAGATTACATGTACCAATAACTTTGTAGGAATGAAATAGAACTTGAAATTATAAACGTGAGTGTACCTAGGGTCTCAGTGAGGATAAAGGAGATTTTGGCAGTTGCTTTTGCTGAGTAGCTGGGAGAGGCAGCTTAAAGGACTCTTTTTTTCCCCATCACTTCTTTCCCAAGCCTGGACCAGTCAGCCCTCTCTCTGGGAACAGTGACGCTGTGGCCGTTAGGATCATGGCACTGGGCCCTTGAGCCAGGCTCTTGTTCATCTGTGCCTGGTACCACCTTTGCTTCTCTTTCATGCAATCTTGAAGTCTTTCATGCAATCCACTTCATTGCTGGGTGCTCAGAGATAGCAGTGAAATGCCACAGGAAAGCATTTTGTGTTCCGAGGTGGGTCAGAAGTGCTAAGAAATATCCAGATCGCCAATCTGTAGTCTTAAACCCAGAATTGGAAAATGAGTAATTGAAATGCTAAGATAGAAGATGAAGTTGGGGGTTAAACCCAGTGTACCTATCTTTCTAATTTACCATGTAATGGTTGCAGGGAGGGAAAGAAAGAAGTCAGGCCCCCCTGAGCCTCAGAGAAAGAGACATGTAACTCCAGGGTCGTCTTCTGGGGCAGTTGGGCTGAACCTGGTTATATAAGGCAGACAAAATTAGAACCCATGGTGGAATTCCAGTGGACCCTTATCGTAACAAGATTTACAATTTTATTCAAATATTTAATATCCCAGAAGCATGTTTTAGGCAGTGTGGGGGGTACAAAGATAAATCAGAAACACTCTGATTTATCTAAATAAATCAGAAACACTCTGATTTATCTAGTTGCTTTTTTTTTTTTTTTTTTTTTTGAGACTAGGTCTTGCTATTTTTGCCTGTGGAACCGCAGGCTCTCGTTGCCTGGGGTACCACAGACTCAAGCAATCCCCAGCCTCAGCTTCCCAGGTAGCTGGGATTACAGGTGCGCGCCACCACGCCCAGCTATTTTTTGGAACTAGGTCTCACTACGGGCCCCAGGCGGGACTCGAACCGCGATCCCTAGCCCTGGCCGCTTCATAGGCTGAATCTCACAGGCACGAGCCACTGTGCCCGGCCTCTGGTTGCTTATTATCTAGGATTTACAAATACCCATAATCCAAGAAAGATGGTGGGAAGTACTAGGACAGGAGAGTACAAAGTGCAGGGGAAACTCAGAAAGTTTTGAGATGTTTTCTTCTAGGGAACCCAGGGATTTTGTGGAGGTGGAGGCAGAGGCAGTTAACTGGCCCTGACAGATCAGTCAGATTTCAACCCCAGCCACAAGTGTGAGGCCTCAGAAGAGGAGATTCGGCCCAGGATGTGGGTGGGAAATGGTATGGAATGTATTTTGTCCAGGACAGAGACCTTGAAGAGGTGCAGAGGAAAGGCAAGCAGACTGGAAGACAAGCCTTTGACTACCATCTTTGAAAGAGAACGTTTGAAAAGTTTTAATGGAAGTGTTGAGATCATTTGAAAGTATGTGCTAATACATACCTAAAACACATTCCAACAATGTGATCCCTGTGTGTGTGTATAAAGCATGCATATATGGAAGAGGCAAGGCCTCTGAGGATGTAGATCTCAGTGTTATCAATGATTATGGCTGTTGAGATACTGGAATTTTTTTTTCCACATTTTGCTCATATAATGTATTTATTGATTTACCCTCAATTTACTCTTACTACTTTACTACTTTTGTAATTATAGTAATTTTTTAAAATTTTTTTATTTTATTTATTTATTTTTTTTTTGAGACTAGGTCTCGCTATTTTTGCCCGTGGAACCGCAGGCTCTTGTTGCCCGGGGTACCACAGACTCAAGCAATCCCCAGCCTCAGCTTCCCAGGTAACTGGGATGACAGGCGCACGCCACCATACCCAGCTATTTTTTTGGAACTAGGTCTCGCTACAGACCCCAGGTGGGACTCGAACTGCGATCCCTAGCCCTGGCCGCTTCATAGGCTGAAGCTTACAAGCACGAGCCACCGTGCCCGGCCCTATAGTAATTTTTAATTTTCTTTAAATGAGTACATGTTAAATGATTTAGAAATATAACAGGAATTAGATAAAAACTGATACTAAAAGTTGTTCATATAAGCCGGGCACGGTGGCGCGTGCCTGTAAGCTTTAGCCTATGAAGTGGCTGGGGCTAGGGATTGCAGTTTGAGTCCCACTTGGGGCAACATATTGAGACC
The DNA here is from genome assembly GCA_004024945.1 of Uropsilus gracilis. Taxonomy (NCBI): domain Eukaryota; kingdom Metazoa; phylum Chordata; class Mammalia; order Eulipotyphla; family Talpidae; genus Uropsilus; species Uropsilus gracilis. The sequence continues at coordinate 22,756 of PVHY01017275.1, forward strand.
TAGTCCCCAAAAATAGCTGGGCATGGTGGTACATGCCTGTAATCCCAGCTACCTGGGAAGCTGAGGCTGGGGATTGCTTGAGTCTGTGGTACCCCAGGCAGCATCAGCCTGTGGTTCCACAGGCAAAAATAGCAAGACCTAGTCCCAAAAAAAAAAAGTTGTTCATATACTAACATTTATTTGTGATGTCAAAACTAGAAACCCCTCAAATGTCAAATAATGTAGGAATAATGAAGCAATCCTTGTATGTCAGACCAGTGGAATATTATGTGGTCATTAAAAATGATGCCTGTAGCTGTGGGTGCTTGGACAAAGCTATCTAAAATGAGTAGTATGAAGCAGAATGTAATATAGTATATTTCATATTGATGACTACCATGTTAAAATGTTGGTAAATACTTAAGTGAAGTTGGAAATTATGAATGGTGTTGCTGGTGGTTTTTTGTTTTGTTTTGTAGTGGTAAAATCTGCACAACATAAAACTTACCTTTGTACCATTTTTCAGTTTCCATTCGATGACATTAAGTACATTTACAATGCTGTGCAGCCATTACTACTATTTCCAGAACATTTTTATCATTCCAAGCAGAAATTTGTGTCATTAAACAGTAACTCCCTATTCCCTTCTCCCCCTAAGTACCTGGTAATCTTTGTTTTACTTTCTATGGACTTACCTGTTCTAGGTGAGTCATGTAAGTGGAATCATAAATATTTTTCTTTTGTGTCAGTTTTATTTTGCTTACCATAATGTTTTAAAGTTTCATTCATGTTGTAGCACATATCAAAATTTCATTCCTTTTTTGATATCCTATTGTATGTATTGTCCACATTTTATTTATCCATTATTCTGTTGGTGGATATTTGGGTTGCCTCCACTTGGGTTGGCTCTTATGAATAATGCTGCTATGAGAACATGAGAGTGCTGAATATTACTTCTAAGACTCAATTCTTTCATATAGTCTGATTTTTTGTGTAGGTAAATCAGTATTTTTTGGTGTATGTGTATAAGTAAATAAGTATGTATCTATCTGTATTAATGTCTAGTAGAAGTGGAATTGCTGGGCTGTGTTTAAGTTTTTAAGGAACTGCCCACCTGTTAGTGTCTTTTTATATATAGTTTTTCAAGTCTGTACCTGCAACCCCTGGGATACACATATGAATTATCAAGGGTTTACCCCTTTGTTTAAAGAAAAGAATCTTTATCGTAAAATAGTGTTTTGAATGTGACCTTGGAAAACAGGATTAACCCAGGTGCTTGGTACTTATGGATGATCCCAGAACCCTTACATTTTATCAATCGTTTCGACTTTTACCTTTTCCCAGAAAACTCTAACCAAGATAAAAATAAAATGGATAGATTTATACTTGCTTTATTTTTATCTAATGTAGTCATAAGTCAGAGATAGGAGAAAACCAAAAGCCTTGGATATTTTTCCAAGTTGGATTCCTCAATTTTGGATACTTGAAAGCAGTTATATTACTCTATTTACCTCAGTCACCTAGGCCCCTCAAGCTAACCCACCTCTTCAAGGTTAGTCCTGAAGACTCCCTCAAGCAATTGGGTTGTATTTGTGCCAAACACAGGAACTATGCAGTGAGTGCCAGAGGGAGGACAAGAGCAGGAGATACAAAATGGAAGAAAGCTTGGCTCTTGTCCTCGAGTTTTTTTTTTTTTTGAAAATAGGTCTCCCTATTTTTACCTGTGGAACCACAGGCTCACGTTGCCTGCGGTACCACAGACTCAAACAATCCCCAGCCTCAGCTTCCCAGGTAGCTGGGATTACAGGCACACACCGCCATGCCCAGCTATTTTTTGGGGACTAGGTCTCATTATGTGGCCCCAGGCGGGACTTGAACGCAATCTCCAGTCCCAGCTGTGCTCCATAGGCTGTTGCTAACAGGCACACGCCACCGTGCCCAGCTCTAGAGTTCTCTTTTTAGTTGTGGGGAACAGTCATGTTCTTGGGAAACTTAGTATGAAGACCTAGGAGGCCGCTGTTCATAGTCCATTAGGAATAAGAGAAAGATAGAGAACATGTATAAATGAACCCTTGTCCAAAGTAAAATGGTATGAGTTGTTTCCAGTTTAAAACAGCATCAAGGCCAGCTGGTTAAATCAGGAAGCATCTGATCAGGCTGTGCTTTCAGGGGCCACTTCAAATTCTTTTAAGTGGGAAGCAATGGCAGTCAGGCAAGAGAAGCTTAGTTACCACATGGCCTTCCTCCATGCTGATGTCAAGGTGTGTGGGCTGTGCTCTCTTCCAGCCAGCGTCCCCTGTTCCGTGGCCCCAGAAAAGTCAGTGTGTAGGCTTCAGCCACCCCAGGTCCGACGTACATTCTCCCTGGACACCATCCTCAGCTCCTACCTTCTGGGCCAGTGGCCACGAGATGCTGATGGGGCCTTCACCTGCTGTACCAATGACAAGGCCACTCAGGTAATGCAACTTTCTCCTGATGGGATAAGGGATAAGGTTGTGGGGGGAAGACAGGCTGGGGAAGCCTTTGGTTTACTTACCAACTCTCAGCCTTTTGAAATGATTTTTCCTGGGTTTTGGCTATTCATGTTCACCACGTAGCACTTCAGCATCTGTTGTTTATGGGCTTGTTTTCCTTTCTAAGCCTACATGAAAATGAACTTGCGATCCACCTGAGTAGTGGAAGAGAGAAGTCGATTTCAATTTTTCAGTTTGGCTTAGAGTATTCGTATGTGGCTAAGCAAGCTATGCCTTTGGAATTTATTCTAAGTTTTAAAAAAAAAAAGAAAAAACAAAAACAAGGTTTACCTAGCTAAAATTAAATTGAGACCAACTTTCAATTGAATTTGCATTACCCAGACAACTGAGAGGAGGTAGCCAAAAAGTGTGTGGGGCCAGGCTAAATCCCATTGGAGCAACAAGAGCAGGAATTCTTGGATTATGGTGATTGGAACCCTGATGGGCAGTTTGGTCTGGGGATCCACTGGGAACCCGTGGCACCTAGGTCCTGTGTCTCACAGTATTCTTTGCTACAATCTTCTTTTTTTTTTGAGACTGGGTCTCGCTATTTTTGCCTGTGGAACTGCAGGCTCACGTTGCCAGGGTACCATAGACTCAAGCAATCCCCAGCCTCAGCTTCCCAGGTAGCTGGGATTACAGGCGCGCGCCACCACACCCAGCTATATATTTTGGGACTAGGTCTCGCTATGTGCCCCTGGCAGGACTTGAACCACAATCCCTGGCCATGGCCATGGCCTAGGCTGCTGCTTACAGGCATGCGCCACCATGTCTGGCTGCTACAATCTTTTCATGGAGCGCTCTGACTACAGAAGGAAGTGCCACAGATCTTCAATTCCATTTGTCAGTTTTTGAGTCAATGGTGTTAGCCCAAGCAGGAAGTCATCTTGTAGATGAAATTTTGTGAAGAGATATTTCTTAATATGATTTAGGACTTCAACGTTCATCACAGCAGTTCAGTTTTTAAGAGTCAGCTCTTCCTTTTGGTTGAGTTGAAGTTCATTCAATTTTAGAACAAAGGGGTGCTTCTTAAATAAGAGGAGTAGGGTGGGGAGTGCACAGGCCTGAGGCAGATCTCATCTGGGGGTCCCTACAAGTCAGCTCTTCCTTTGCAGATTGGGGGTGCACTCTGCTCTGCCCGCTCCCAAGTGGGGACCACCAGATGGGAAAAAGCTGTGAGCCTGCTTTACCTCCTCTTCATACCAACCCCTTTCTTTGATTTTTTTTTTGAAAATGAGATCCATTTTCAAAGTTATCACTGTATGTTTGAGTGCCCAGTACTGTTCTTGGCATGTTAGAATGAAGAATGAGGAAATGAAGATTTGGCCTCTGTGAGTCTGGATGCTGCTTTCATGAAGGTCAGTGAACAGACAGCTGAAAGAGGAGATGAAGCCAAGTGTCTGGCAGTTTAGAGGAGGGGAATTCTCCTGGGAATACCCCACCTTGAACCGAGAATTTGCTGCACTTAAACTTGATGGCCCTTTTGTAAACCCATGAACAGACTGTGAAGGGAGAACACATTCCAGCTAGCGGAGCTTACCGACTTCCTGGGCACCATGGATGCTATTGGTCCCTGTATCTTTTGAAGAGGACAAATAGGCTACATGTAAGGCTTCCCCCTCACAAGCCTGGAGCAATATCTCTGTTTCCAGTGGCATGCTTAATTTTAATAATGTATCTAGTTAAGGAGGGCTTCCTGGAGGTATAGGATGTTAGATGACTTTGAGTGTGTGTTCATGATGGTGTCCCCTTTGTCAGACCCGTCTCTGCCATTTCCTGAGCTCAGCCTCCCAGAAGCCTCCATCTCACTCCTCAGATAACCTCCCCTTTGTCCACTCAAGGCAGGGTAGCCTCAGGAGTTCCCTGGTCAGATGTAGAGGCCTAGGCCCTGGGCTGCGCTTTTGCTCAGGCTCTAGCTGCAGGCCAGATCTTTTATATAACAAGTCTGGGCTGCTTGCCACAGCCAGACAGAGGTCAGTGATGTGCCTCCATGGGTCTGGCAAGACCGAGTCCTGCAACTTTCCTCTTTCCCCGGGATGGGCTCCAGCCCTCGAGGAACTCATAGCAACCTGTCAATATTGTGGCTGCAGTCAGGAGGTGGGAGGATTCTGATCAACGTAGGCATCCAAACCAAAATATGCATTCTGCCCATCTTTCATTCCTGGCCTTCTGGGAAGTTTCTGCTTCTAGGTTTTGGGTTCCACTCAAATTCCTGCTTAAGCTGCCTGGCCTGGCACCAGCCCCCCTTCCTCAATGCTGGCATAACACTCCAAGGGCCTGAGTCCCGCTTGACATCGCAGGATGGTTGGCATTCCTTCCCTTCTGAGTGCCAGTGTATTGCCCAGAGAGGACTGGAGATAAGGGAGAGGTTTTGTTGGAGAGATACTAGGGATGATGGAGAAGAGCAGAGGGAAAGGTAAGGCAGGATTTTTTGGAGTCCTTGAGAGCTTTCAAGTTGTAGAAAACAGATGAAGCTAGAACCTTTCCTTAAATCCCTTCTAACTAAACGAGGCTGTTTTCCCCCCTCACCCTCACCCTTACCACACCTTTTCCTTCTAGCCACACCAGTATGGTACACCTACAGCATCCGGCAGGCCGTTGATGCAGTACTCTTATGTACCCTTCCCCCCACCTCCACCCCAGGAGGCAGAGTATGTATTTGGAGACCACATCAACCCTGGCATTCCCCTGGCATGCTTTGCAGTGAGGATGGCACCCGTCATTGAGGTTTGGGCTAAGCTGCTCCCTCTGAACTCCCTAGAGTAAGTCAGAGCCCTGCTATTTCTAGCAAGTCCCAAATCTGGGCAGCAAGGACAGGACAGAATCTCTGCTGTTTAGATAGCCAGGCATACTGCATTCTCAAGATTTCCTCCAATGGCCAGAGAGGGAGTTTAAGAGAGGGAGTTCAAGGTTCTCAGTTCTCAGCTATCCCAGCTTGCCAGCAGTGCCAGTATTCCCTCACTGGACACAGCCGGGTTTCAAGCTCTAGGCAAAGGATCACACAGTCCTCAGGCAGTGTCCCACAGTCTGATGTGCGAGCTTGGGTTCCCCATATATTTGGGGCCGAGGAGGAAGAGAGATGTGGATGGAAGCCAGTTCTGGGAAGAAGATGTGAATGCGGTGAGTGGGGAAAGAGTCTTGGGAGTTGCTACATGCTATGAGCCCCGCTCTCCTGGAGAGCAGCATGGCGAGGAGAGGAGGAGCATGGGTGCAGCAGGACCTGAATGCACAGTGCTCAGCTGGGGAGGACAAGGGCAGCCCATTTAGAGGAAGTTTCTTTGTGTCTTGGAGGACCTTGTCAGGGTTGTCCATCTGAATATGCCCTCCATTCTCTAAACCACCCTGCCCCCAGTTCAACTGGTAAGGTAGAGCTGGCCCCAAGTGCTGAGGGCTGGCCCTTCTGGAGCTGGGTCCAGGCCAGGGTAGCTGATGGCAGCACAAGTCATGGTTGCGGTCACCCCAGGCCCTCTTGCTCTGCAAAACCTTTGACTCTTCACGTGCTCTTCTAGAGGGAGGAAGTGGTCTTAACCACAGCTGGAGCGGCTGTTTGAGCAAAGTTCCCCTGCTACTCACCTTTTGCAGACGGGGGACCTGGGGTACCTGCTCTGCTTGCCCCACTCCCCACACCCATCTTTCTATTCATCTCCACCCTCATTTCCTCTCTGTGCTCCAGGTAAGGTGAGGAGGGCTCCATGAATGACTTTTCTCTAGATCCAACTTACCTCTAGGGAAAAAGAATAGTGTAAGCGTTGACAGACTTGATGCAATGTCTCAAGGACACAGATGGAAGCTGGCAAGCTTATTTGGGGAACACCTCCCTTTCTTTGGCTTTTTCCCACCTGGTGCTATCCTCCTTTTCCCAAGCCAGCGCCTAGGCACTTGGTGATGACGCAGTTTGGTCTGTCCATCACGGCCTTTCCTCGTGGGTGTGGGGACCTGGGCTCTATGCCTGTTTTCCACACTGATGAGCAGGGCCAGTTGTTCAGCATATGGCTTGACAACTGCGCACAATACTTGAAAACGGGTCCATGACGGAAAATCTGAGAGGCGCTCAGTCATTGCAGGGCCAAGAGATAGTGGCTTGGGCCACCTGCAGCCAGAGTGCTGGGCTCTGGCCAGTGGACCACCCTCAGAGCCTTTTCCTGCTTCTTTGTTTTCCTGGAGTCCTGAGCGCTGAGTCTCTGCTGAATTTCAATTCCGTTACATTCATCTGTACCAGGCCAGGCACCATGCAGTTCTTTGCCTCTGCACAGGTACAGTGGCTTATGTTTTCAGGGCTTAGCCAGCCTCTGCCAAGGTTGTAGATAGCAGGACTCTGCCTCGAAGTCTAGATGTGGGTTGGGGGGCAGATGTACAGGTTCCCGCTTAGAAGGTTTTCAGCTCCCTCCCACTCTGGGCTTGTTACATCAAACTGCTCTTTGGAAAGCTGTTCCCTGCCCCCATAGCCAGTGATCCTTCCACATGTTGCTCTGGGTCGCAGAATCCCAGGGAAGCCTTCCTTGGTCTAACCCATATCCAGTTTTGCATAATCCAAGCATCATTTGCACAGTTAGCTAATGTGCTCATGGCTAATGAGTAGTCCTGCTTCTTCCTAAGTGCCTCCCCCCGGGCCAGGGTGTTAAAATAAATCTGTTCCAGTACATGAGCTCCCTTGACAAACATGACTTTGACCTGCTGAGCTCAAACTCTACCCTGCTTCCAAAGGAGCATCTGGAACGACTTTTTACAGTGCTGTCATGCAGCATAACATGACTCCTGTTGTGGCCTAAAAGGTCACTGCTTAGAGGGTCGCCTCTCTTGGGAGGAGACATTGACCTAGACTCCTGTCGTGAGACACAGGAGTTCCAGGGATCCTGGAAATGAGGGATGGGACAAAATCCCCACTCTTTGCACTCCCAATTCAGGTAGAGGGAACAAAACCTACACTTGCACACGTGCCTACCTTAAGCATACTGAGGCCAGCATATAGATAACCTCAAACACAGGATGACCTTTCATATTAGGTTCTCAAGGCTGCTGTGACAAAATGCCAACTTAGTGGATTCACAGGAAAAATTTATTCTTACAGTTCTGGAGACCAGAAGCTTGAATTCTGTTTCACTGGGCCAGGATTAAGGTGTTGGCAGGGCTGTGCTCTCTGGGAGATCCATGCCTTACCTCCTCCAGCTTCTGGTAGCTGCCAGCATTCCTTGGCTTATGGCCACATCCCTCCAATCTCTTGTCTCTACCTCACATCATCTAATCTTCTCTGTACCTAATCTCCCTCTCCTGGGGATACTCATAATGGTATTTAGGGCCCACCCAGATAATCCAATATAATCTTCCCTTCTAAAGATCCATAAGCTAATCACATCTGCAAAGACTCTACCATCCAAGGTAACGTTTACAGATTCTAGGGGTGAGGATCTGATCTCTTTGGGGAGCCATTTTTCAGTCTGTCACTCCTATTGGCCTCATCTCCTACCACCTGTCCAGCCACACTGACTTCCTTATCATTCTCAACACATGAGCTCAACACTTGCTCAGGGCCTGTGTGCTTGCTACTCCCTGTTTTGGACCCCTCTTCCCTCCCACAATCTCCTGGCTGCTCCCTTGTCTCTTCCTGTTTTTATGCAAATTTATTATCTTATTGAGGACTTCCTTGGGATTTAATATCAGGTCCACACCTATGCAGCAGTTCATGTATTTTTCTCTTTTTTACTTAACCGCTCTTTAAACAGTGTCTCCAATTGTGTAAACTCAAAGGGGACAAGAGTTTTTGTTGTTTTGTGCACTGCTGTGTCCCCAGGGCATGGAACAGCCTCTGACCTTGGAACAGTGAGTGAATGTGTATGTAATTCATAGGGAGGTGAGGCAGAGAAAGAGAGGCAGAGCAGTACAGCAGGCTGCATGAGGTGGGTAGCTTAGGAAGGTGAAGGGGGCAGGTTGGTGCCAAGGCAAAGCAATGGCATTCACAGTTCTGCCTCCAGAGTAGGTAGTGGTTGCCAGGGGATATTGCTGAGCAGTGAGGTATGGATAACATGTACTGAGGTGGAGTTTGAAGAGATGTTAGCAGTACCAGTAGTAGACTGAATGTGGCCATTTTTCCTGACTCTCCCCTCCCACCTGTGAGCATGGCATCTCTCTGAGGAAGAGGGTACTGAGCCTCATCACCAGGCCTTTGTCACCCCTTTTCTGTAGTCTCTGCCACCTTTGCAGGAACAGGAAGATTGGTGGGACTCAGAGGTTTGGTTAACTCTGTTGGCAATTTACATGGCTGCTCAAGAGCCGCTCGCTGTGTCTCTGCTGTGCCAAGGGGCAATGGTTGAGATGGACCCCTCACCTCACTTTCCTGAGGCTCTGTCTGCCAACTCCCTGGTGTGGAGAGATGTCGGCATCTGGAGGTGGACCGCTGCTTGTGTCTATCCACTGTCAGAGCCAGCCTCATCCCTGGAAGCTGGGCCTGAGGCCAGTGTTGTCTGCCCTTTTTCTTCTTTTCTTTTCTCTTCTTTCCTTTTCTTTCACTTTCTTTTTCTTTTCTTTCTTTCTTTCTTTTTTTTTTTTTTT
>PVHY01017276.1:0-31831 GCA_004024945.1 Uropsilus gracilis
AAAGAAAGAAAGAAAGAAAGAAAGAAAGAAAGAAAGAAAGAAAGAAAGAAAGAAAGAAAGAAAGAAAGAAAGAAAAGAATTAGAGAGCACAGAGATGAATGACTATTATTAAATGCAAAATATTAGATCAATTATGTAAGCTCATAGGAACAAGTCACTGAACTTTTCTGTTTAAAATGAAGCAGTTAAACCAAACCAGTAGTTCTCAAAGAGCTCCAGTATCAACATCACTTGGGAAATTAGAAATGTAAATTATCAGAATACATTCTGAGCCCCACTGAATCAGACAGAGTGTGAGGCCAGCGGCCTGTTTCAAGGATCCCACCAGGTGACTCTGATGTGGGCTCCAGTTCAAGGATCACTGAACTCTGAGGGTACAAGATGCATCCCAGCTCTCACCTCTATGGGTCTGTGACCTGGAACTGTATCCACAAAGATTCACATATTCCAAATTATCTAAAATCGCAGTAATAAATACCTGATTTTAGCTAAATGTCCATCTGGTCAGTATGACTTTGTACAGACAGATGCTTTGCTAAACCAGAATTTTACATTTCATCTGAACAAGTCAGCAACTCTTGACCCTCACACACCAGCACTGGCCCACACCATGGCGCACAGCCGTCACATACATGTGCCCCTGGTCTGTGGACATCCCCAGAAAACCTGAACCCTAAGTGGCTGGGATCACAGCTGAATGCCCTCTTTACTTTGTTTTGTGGGTTTTATTGTCTTTAAAAAAGACAGTTTTATTAGGAAAAAGAGATGCTTGCTTAGATATAAGCAGGCAGGTTTGGAATAAGACCAGTGTTTATTTATTTATTTTTTTTTGAGAGTAGATCTTGCTATGTTGCCTGGGGTAGTACTGACCCCATGGACTCAAGCGATCCCCAGCCTCGGCCTCCCAGGTAGCTGGGATTACAGGAGCTCACCACCACTACCAGCTGCTTTTTCAAGACCAGGTCTTGCTATGTTGCCTGGGGTAGTCTCAAACCCACGAACTCAAGCAATCTCTGGCCTCTTTGCCTCCCAGCACTTGGATTACAGATGTGTGCCAGCACACCTGGCCCTAATTTTGATTTTAAATGTTCTGTTCATTCGACCCTCATAGTCATCTAGTAACATAAACATTACTGATTCCAGTAAGATGCTTCTGACCTGTTGAGGATACACTGATTCCAGCTCAGAGCACCAATGACAGACATGTGACCAAGCATATTTCTCAGCCACTTTTTAATGACCACATCCCATAACTGAAACAGTGAACAAGTAGAATTATATACCATTGACATTTTCATAGCTACATGTCTTCTCCAAAGTCTGATAGTCGATCAATGGTGGTACAGTCCGTCCTCTCTACTAAGTGAAAGCTCAACACCTTTCATCCTAGTCAGGAGTTCTCAGTTCTGTGTGCATATTAGGATCAACTAAGGTACATGCTCTAAGTACTCATGCTCTGACTTAATGGCAGGGATATGGGGATATGGGATGTATTTTAAAACTCACCAGATGATTCAATGTATAGCAAAGGATTTAGAATCACTGTCTCACTCCTACTTCCTTCTAAGATATGGGAATCCAAACCCAAATCAAAATTATCAACAAATAAAATCTGGGTGGCTGAATATATTCTAGAGTGAGGAATTCCATTTACTTCTAAGAGATTCTTCTCCTGCCCACTATAAGGCATATTCTGACACACATGAGGTATAAGAACCTTATTAAGAAGAAATCATGACATAATCTTCATAGAATCTAACACCACTGCAGCGATGAGATAGCAGTGAGAGTTAATGCCCTCCAGATGCATGGGACACTGTTTACACTGCTAATAAGCAGTGATCATACCAATGTGTGAAGAATTTTATTAATGAACATTTGGTAAATCCTCCGTTCAGAGAGTGGGGACTTCAGGAAAAAATTCAATCCGTTTTAAGTAACCCTAGTCCTGATCATGCCTTGAGGTGAGAAAGAAGAACTGACAGGTACATTCTTTTTCTCCACAATCCTAAAACTGGGGATTCTACAAGTCCAAATATAGTTTGAGAGTAAAGATTAAAAAAAAAATAGAAATATAACAGACAGAAAGACTGCATGGAAAAAACTAAAAGAATGTCCTAAGTCCTCATTAAATGCCATTTAAAAAGAACCATAATGGTGTACCCTCACCACAGCTTCATGTATATCTCACATAATATAGTCTCTAATTTATATCAGCATGCTCCTAACAGTCGACTTTAACTACCTAGCAATTACACAGAGCACATCATTAGAAATTTTAAAAAGTTACCCAGAATGTCTCCCTAGCTATGCCAACTTCTAGTTTCCCTCTGTAATTCAGTACACCCAAAAACATATAGTTGCACATGAGACTGATGTATATTTTCAGTCCTATTGTAATTTTCCCCATTCCAAATATATACAGAAGATCCAAGGGCTATAGCAAGAAGATTTTCAAAACTCTAATCTAGGATATTCAAATCTATAAGAAACTTCAAATGAGGGTGATTATATAGCCAAATAAAATGTTTTCAAGTAAACAATTTATTCTATTGGTAGGGGAAATGATTCACATATTCCCTGTGGTGAGCTGGAAAACAGAATCATGGATCCAAGTCGATCATTAGAAGTTGACAAATGGAAACTGGAATAGAATCTGATATCAAGATTCACAATTTAATAAGCAATAATGCTGATCACTAATGCTCAAATACTTATTTAGACTCATTTACAGAACTTCAAAATCTCATCATCCTTTATTTGTATACATCAATTCCATCTAATAGATCACTAAAATTAAAAGCATATAATTCTTTTTAACTCTATTTTTATTTGAATTAACATTTTTATTTTCTTAAATAATTATTCTTTTTGTTATTGTACAGTATTAGATATCTCCCCTCTAGAGTAGTACCAATAATTCACCTACCAACACAGTTCATGAGCCATCACCACAGTCCTTTGCAAAAGCACACAATTCTTATAGAGACATGCCCAGACTTCGCGTGGGAGATTCTACTGTCATCTCTAACCAAAATAGCCACCAATAACAGTAGATCTTGAAATGAATGTCAGAGACTTCCTTATGATACCTAAACATACTCATTATATTCTTTAACTCACACTATAAGAATTCTTTGACTGCTAAGAGAAATTGTATTTGTATCACCACATATTAAATGCACCCTGTCTTTTTCTTACAAGAAACTCCTGTCCTGACCAACAGCTATGAGCACAGCATTATGAGGCATACCAGTCCATTACAGGGCCTAAGCCCCCCCTACAATTCATCTCTTTCACTGATAACAGCTATAGACTATGAACAAAAAATAAAAACCAACACTTGAGAATTCTGCAAAATAAGCAAAAGCAGATACACTATCAGAATCAAAACTTGGAGAAACATTGTATGATAACTAAAGCTAATTATGGTGATTTTCACAATGTATATAATATCTAATCATTACATTGAACACCTAAAATCAATATAGCGTGATATGTCAATTATATCACAATAAAAAAAATTTTATGAAAAATACTTGGAAGAATAACTATTTCAAGAGTGAGTTTCTCATTTTTTTTCTCTGATGCTTTTGCCTTAAGGGTTGACACAGACATGGAGTCATACCTGCAGTGAGAACTCTGACAGATCTGAAAGAGGTTCTGAAGGAGGCCCCTTTCTGATTCTAAAGGAATCAGGAGCCAAGGTCAAAGAGTGAAGAGAGTCAGAGAAACTCAGCTTGTATTGTGAGGGCACAAACCCACACACTTCTCAGTCTGACTCTTAAATCAGGTAAGCCAGGTATAAAATCAAGTCAGCTAAGCTAAGTTTTGTGAATTGAACTGAAATTTGACATCATCAATAAAATTTCAACCTAGATGAGGATCCAAATACGCCATTAATTAGCCAATATCATGCCTCTTTTTTTTTTTTTTTTTTGAGACTAGGTCTCGCTATGTTGCCCGGGGTACCACAGACTCAAGCAATCCCCAGCCTCAGCTTCCCAGGTAGCTGGGATTACAGGCGTGCACCACCACATTCAGCTATTTTTTTGGAACTAGGTCTCCTAAGGGTCCCAGGCGGGACTCGAACCGCAATCCCTAGTCCTGGCCGCTTCATAGGCTGAAGCTTACAGGCACGAGTCACTGTTATCCTGCCTCTATTATCATCACTGAAATATTCTCTCTGCTTTCCAACCCTTACACGACCCACTCTAGATTAGACACTTCATTGAAGTCTTTCTGGAAGACTTCAGATATCATTAAACTCTTTATAATCCTATAGTCCTGAGACCTCATAATTTATCATAGAAATTCTACATTAGAAAAATGATGGTTCCCTGTGGGAGAGTACTATCTTCCCAATTACAAACTAGATACACAACCAGACGGCCCAATGTGATCACTTGAGTGATTGGATTTACCCAGTTTTAGTATCTGCATAAGAACAGGTCATTAGTTATACAGTTCATTCTTATACCATAAAACAAAATGCATTTTTTCCACATCCAACCAGCAACAACAATACCCAAACATGAAAACTGGACAAGAGAGAACCAACTAAATTAACCATAGTTGAGGGGGTAGGTTCACCATTTGAACATGAAGTAAGCACCAGACCCACTGTTTCTCCAGGATTGACTCTCAAGTTTATGGCTGAGAACAGAAGTATTTTATTATTCAATTTTTCAATTCACGATCTAAACAACTTACAATGGTCATTTCGAAGGCCAGTAAAATGAATCTTTACCTCTGCTTGATGTATGGAGTAGTTTATATCATTGAACCTTTTAAGATGAAAGGACTCATCCCTGGCTCCATCACTGTTTCTTCTTCCATTTCTTACAACTGTTTGTAAAGAACAAACAGTTCTATCTATCCCTATAATCCTCTCTAAATAGACATAATATTTATCTTCCAGGCATTGAGAAAAAAATGGAGTAGAAAAAGTAGTCATCATTATAAAATTGAATTAGAAGTTGCAAGGAAATGAAAAGGAAAAAGAAGACATACTTTAAACAAATATATTTTTATATTGATAAAAAATGCAAATGGCATTTTCTAATAAAAAGCACATAGGTTCCAGGCATTAACATAGACAACAAATCTTGTGGGGACCTCATGGAGATACAACCACATCATGTTTTGCAGATACACGATCATTTGATTTTTCAAGTGAAAGTAATTTTTGCATATCTATCAATTCTACAATTACAATAAAATAAATCTATCAATTCAACAATTACAATAAAAGTAGCTCCTTCCTCTGAGTCTTTTTGACTAAATGCTTATTGAGTCATCGATTCTGGTTCTTTCACTTTGTACTGGAGCACACAGGTGCTTTTTGCTATTTTTACCCATGACTAGCTGAGGTCAGGGTTGAAGCTTGTGCTGGGCTTTAATTCTTATCAAAAGACTCCAGGAAGTCTAACCCACAAGCCACTATCTTTCATTTCTCCAAACACTTTGCTTAACAACTGACAATGACACCATTGGGAGGAAGTGAGCCCACGCAAGTGACCTGTGGTCTCTGTGAGCTGGTAGCTTCTGACAAAAGCATGGGGATCACAGGCTAAGCAAGTAGTCAGACTGTTCCTTCAAGCCCTGGTGCTAGCAATGAAAACCTACAGTTGTAGTAGAACTGCAAAGGTTCTAGGAATCCTCAAGCACTGCCAGTAAGAAACACTAACACTTAAAAAAAAAATACCTAAAGAAGCAACAAAAATTTCTGGAAATAATAAGTCATTAAAGTTATAGGATTCAATAGTAATATATGAAAGTCAGTTATTTAGTTATATATACCAGCAATAAGCAACTAAAATGAAAATTAATAAGTATTAGTACTTCCCAAAATTAAATGAATATAAATCTAACAAAATATGTTTAAGAAATACATTTAAGAAAGTACAAAGAAAATCTAAATAAATAGAGGCCCAGATATTAATGTTATTAAGCTGCCCAGTCCTCCCAACATGATTGATACAGTCAATCAATCCCAGTTAAAATTCCAGCAAGTTATTTTGTTTGGTCTTTCTTAAAACTTATTTTTTATGTAGAAAATGAACAGGCATATTTTTCTGCCAATTCATATCATAAACTAAAGAATCACTGATACTAGTGTTGCTGTGGGTAGAATATTTTAAAATTCAGAGAGTGAGACATAGTCTTATAAGACATTTCCCTCAAGTATCTACATACATCAAAAAACAGTCCCAAAATTTGGGACCAAAATTATTTAAATAATCTTTGTAGCTATACAAAATACAATGAATATTGCACTATACAAAAATAGTTTGTGAAATATTTGTCATATACTGGTTTGGGGGGTTAAACCAGATTTTCAGGGTACAGGAAAATACAATATAAGAATGACAGCTTTTGAATTTTTTTTCTCTATGTAATACCTTGGTTTACAACACTGCATCTGTAGCATTTAAGGGAATAATAGGTCCACATCTCCTCAGAGGTATGTAACCACACCAAGCTACCCATTGTCCTTTATGTTAGTCCTTTGTGCTCCTTCCATTGTTTGCTCCCCCCCCCCCTCATACAGTAGCCTGAGTTCTACATTCAGATGCCTAGGGTTTGTTTTGATTTGATCTTACCTTTTGTTTTCTTTCTCTATATTTCACATTGGAGTAAAACCACCCAGTATTTCCTCCAACTCCATCCATGTTGTCACGAATGTCAAGGTCAAATTTTTTTGTCATCAAACTGATCTATTTTAGTTTCTTCTATTGCACTATGTTCTGATTGCAACAGGTCTCTACCACCTGTTAGATTTATAATCCTCTCCCTCATCAGGTCCAGTCAGGGGAAGCAAGTCTGCTGGTGATGAGTCAGTATTCACTGTCAATTGTGTCTTGTTACCTAAAGTTCAACTTGGGGGGGGGGGGGAGGAAACCACATCCTTTGCACTCTCAGTATATAAATGGTCAAGAACTGAGACAGATTTTCACCTTGATGTGGGGATACTAGCCACCATGAGGAACACCTGTCTTTCTCAGGCATTCTCCCTCTGGATCACCATCTTTCTCCTGCTAATTCCTCAAGGTAAGACTGACACTTGTTATTTCTGCTATAACCATTGAGTAAAACAGCCTATTTCAATGACCTTTAGGAAATTAGCTAAGAAGAGGTTGTTTTTGGATTTTTTTTCTCAAAAGTAGTTCTTAGATTCTATACATATCTTTATTTTACACGGAATAATGTCCTTCTTTCTTCTTTATAGTATCTTTACAAAAGACAACAGAACCATGAGTGTATACTATTGTCAATCTGTACATGAAAAATTGTCTGAAAAGAAAAACAACAAAGAAAAAGCACCTAAGTTAGAAGAACAGAATACTTTCTTTTTTTACATTTATATAATTTTATTTTTTAATTGATTGCACACATACACATGTTACACATTATTTACCCCGAATTCTCCCATCATTTTATCACCCATGAAGCTCTTATTCTCTTGTACCCATCCCTCCCCTGATTTTATCCTCCTTCCCTTCTCTTGCTCTATGCTTCAGTTCTGTTCATAGTTTTAAATTTTTCTTGTCCATTCGCTTGTTTGTTTTCCCTATATCCCTCATATAAGTAAGACCATCTAGTATTTCTCTTTCTCTTTCTGACTTATTTCCGCTAAATGATTCCATCTAGCTACATCCATGTTGCTGCGAATGACATAAGTTTGTCTTCCTTGATTGATAAATAATATTCCATTGTGTACATATACCATAACTTTCTGACCCATTTATCTGTCTGGGGGGCATTTGGGTTGTTTCCATATCCTGGCAATTGTAAATAAACATGTGAGTATAGGTGTGATAAACATGTGAGTACAGGTGTCCTTTTGAATCAGTGTTTTTGTATCTTTTGGGTAGATGTCCAGTAGTGGAATCGCTGGATCAAATGGTAGTTCCATTTTCAGTAGTGTTAGGGTCTTCCACTCAACCTTCCATAGTGACTGAACCGGTTTGCAATCCCACCAGAAGTGCAAGTGTGTACCTTTCTCTCCTCATGCATGCCAGCATTTGTTGCTGCTCATTGTTTTTTTTTTTAATATGGGCCATTCTTACTCGTGTGAGATGGTATCTCATTGTGGTTTTGATTTGCATTTCCCTATTATTAGTGATAGTGAGCATTTTTTCATATGCTTATTGGTCATTTGTATTTCCCCTCTGGAGAAGTGGCTTTTTAATTCTCCCCATTTTTTGGTTGAGCTTTTTGCTTTGTTCTTCTTAAGTTGTATGAGCTCTTTGTGGATCTTTGCTATTGGACCCTTATTAGTTGTATGCAAGGCAAAAATTTTCTCCTCCTTGGCTGGGTTTCTTTTTCTATGGTTATTGTCTCTTTTGCTGTACAGAAGCCTTTTAATTTGATGTAGTCCTAGCTGTGTTATGTTTTCCTTCATTTTTTTAGCATCTGTAGATGTACAGTCCTGAAAGAGGTTCTGAAGAGTAAGTATTGGAGAGTAAGTTTTGCCCAAATATTCCTCTGTGTATTTTATGGTTTCAGGTGTTACATCCAGGTCTTTTAACCATTTTGAGTTGGTTTTATACATGATGTGAGGGTGTTGTCTTGGTTCTTTTTTTTTCTATTTATTGAAGAGATTATCATTTTTCCAGTGTATGTTTTTTGCCCCTTTGTCAAAAATTAGTTGACCATACATGTGTGGCTTTATTTCTGGGCACTCAATTCTGTTCCATTAGTCTGTCTGTTGTTGTTCCAGTATCACTCTGTTTTAATTAGTATGGCCTTGTAGTATAATTTGAAGTCTGGGATTGTGATATTTCTGTTCTTTTTTTGATCAGAATGGTTTTGGGTATTTGAAGTAAGTTTGCTATTCCATATTAATTTCAGTTATTTTTGTTCTATCTTTAAAGAATATCATTGGAGTTTATATTGGAATTGCATCAAATCTGTAGATTGCTTTGGTAGGATGGCCATCTTGATAATAATTCTTCCAATCCATGAGCAGGGACTGTCTTTCCACTTTTTAATGTCTTCTTTTTTTTTTAGAGAGAATAGTCCTCACTATGTTGCCCAGGGTTGTCTCGAACCCTAGACTCAAGTGATCCCTAGCCTCAGTCTCCCAGGTAGCTGGGATTAAAGGTGCATGCCACCATGCTCAGCTGTCTTCTATTTCTTTTGAAAATGTTTTATAGTTTTCTTTGTATAGAACTTTCACATCTTTTATTAGGCTTATTCCCAGTTATTTAATTTTCTTTGGTGCAATGGTAAATGGAGTAGGGTTTTTTTTGATGTCTTCTTCTGATTTTTTGCATAAAAGAAAGCCACTGATTTTTTTGTTGTTGTTGTATTGATTTTGTATCCAGCTATCTTACTGAACTGGTATATTGTTGCAATAAGTTTTTCTGTGGATTTTTTGGGTTCTCTACATAAAGTATCTTATCATCTGCATAGTTTTATTTCTTCATTTCCTATTTGTATTCCTTTTATGTCTTTCTCATGCCTTATTGCCCTAGCTAGAACTTTCAGTACCGTATTGAAAAGTAGTGGTCAGAGTGGGTATGCCTCCCTGGTTCCAGATTTTAATTGAAATTATTTCAGTTTTTCCCCACTAAAGATGATGTTTCCTGTGGGTTTGTCGTAAGTGACTTTTATTATGTTGAGATGTGTTCCTTTTATTCCAATTTTTTTTCAAGGCCTTTTATCATGAATGGATGCTGAACTTTACCAAATGCTTGTTCTGCATCTATTTACATAACTGTATGGTTTTTGGTTTTCTCCTTGCTGATGTGATGGATTATGTTGATTGATTTTCAGATGTTGAACCATTCCTGTGCCTCTGGGATGAATCACACTTGGTCATGGTGGGTAATCCTTTTTATGTATTGTTGGAGTCTATTTGCGAGGATTTTGTTTAGAATTTTTGCATCTGTGTTCATTAGGGAGGTTGGTCTATCTTTGGCCTTTCTTTATGCTCTCTGTTTGGTTTTGGTATTAGTGTAATGTTTGCTTCATAGAATGTATTTGGTAGTTTTCTTTCTCAATTTTTTGGAAGAATTTAAGTAATACGAACTTTATTTCATCTTTGAATGTTTGGTAGAATTCAGTTGTGAACCCGTCTGGCCCTGGGTTCTTGTTTTTAGGGAGATTTTTGATAACTGTTTCAATTTTGCTCCTTGTGACAGGTCTCTTTAGGTCCTCTATTTCTTCTTAGAACAAAAAATACATTCAAAAATGGAGTAATGATGCCCTATTTGCTGCAGAAAAGTCATAGGTATTTTTAAAGATAAAACAAGTTTGATACAAACACCCAAAACAAATCAGGATAATTCAAATCTTTATCAGTATTTCTCAGGCTAGTGCATCCTTGAAAATATACTAGTACATGGAATATCAATTCTTTAGGAGAGTTATTGTGTTTTATATTAAACTTATTCTTAAGCAGTAACATATCTATTTTTGTGTGATACACATATATGAGCTTAAAATGCTACAAATCACATAGCATTGTCACTAGAAAGGAAATGGGCCTTGGGGTGCTCTACCATTTTCTTTAAAGCCTGCAAAATGACTATAAAAGGCAGTGTGGAGGCCCCTCAGACTAATGAAAATGGAACTACCATTTGACCCAGCAATTGCTCTTCTGGGAATCTACCCAAAGGAGACCTCAATGTGGGTACAAAAGGACACATGTATTTGGATGTTTTTAGCAGCACTATTTATAATTGCAAGGACACGGAAACAACCCAAATGTCCCAAAACAGATGAATGTATGAAAAAGAGGTGGTATGTATACACAATGGAATATTACTCATCAACTAAAAATGACAACTTTGATGAATTTATGATAACATGGATATACAAAGAAAAAATCATATTAGCAGAAACAAGTCAGAAAGAAAAATATAGAAGCCAAACAGTTTCACTATGTATGGATAACCAAACAAAAAGTATACAACTGGGTGGGGGGGAGACCAGCTGGAGCAGCCAGGGAGGGGAGGTGGTAGGTGATCCCCAGGATCACAATGATGTGAAATATATATATAAATAAATTACTTATTAAAAAATAAATAAAACGTACAAAGTGAGGCTGACCCTCAGCTGCACTGACAAGTGTGGAACAGCTTTCCCCATGTGGTGGAGGGATAAGCAGAGGCTGATATTTCAACTTGCCTTCCCAGGAATTCCCAGCTAGGAATTGCCTAATTTATCATCCACTTAAAAAGGAGAACCATTTTAAAATAACTAATGCTTCAAAAAATATATAAAGTTGCAGAAAATTTGGCCAAAAAAAATGATGGCAAATTGTAAGAATGACTTATGTTTGGTCTATGTTCGGTCATGATAAATCCTTACAAAGGTGAAAACAGGATTCTAAAACACAGTCATATTTCTTCTTCGGAGGATACAACAAAAGTAACTTGTCCTCCTTCACTTTGTTTTCTGTGATCAGACAGAGCAATATGGCCCCAGAAATGGAACAGACAAAACAAAGCAACACTTGAAGCTTTGACCCAACCCTCCTGAACATCAGGATAATCTAGATTTATTGAGTATAATTTCTACAGCCCAGAACATCTAAGATATATCATATGAATCTGCTTTATACATAATACACTCTAGGGGAAAAAATGTGATATGGGTGAGATTCTCTTGGCTTATCTAACTTTTCTTGTTTTTATGACTAGCACTTGGAATTTCCCTTCCAAAGTCCCGAGTGAAAATCAAAACCCCTGAGACCACTCTCTTTCCCTTCCACTCACCTCTGTGAGTCTTAGAAAGGCTTCTGCATCATTTACACCTCACTGTGAATTTGTGAGCTGGCTTTCATAGCAGGGTAACAAGAACTGAGCCCTATCTAAGGGACTATGAGTCTTTGCCAATGTGCAGGAGAAATATTTTAGAAGACTCCAAGAACACTTGGTGCAGGAAAGGTGAAGGTGAGAGCACACCCAGAAGGTGCATGATCCCCCCTCTGCAGTGTGGATGGTGTGCCTGGAGTCAGGTGCCAAGAAAATTTGACAAAGGGGATGTTTTCTCCCTTCTCCATCCCCTGCCTCACTGGGAAAAGTTTTGAATTAAACAGGTGACTGCATCTGGAGAGGTGAACTTCAGGTTCTCCTGCTATAGGATGCTGGTCTCTCAAAACAAGATGAAGACAGTAAAAAGTTTTCAATCTTCTGAATTCTCACAAGGACCAAAGAACTCATGGGTAGGATCACAGCTAGAAAGTGCCAATAGCAGTGTGTAACTATTCTCATAGGGGCTTTAGGGGAAACAGCAGTTTTTGTGTATACAAAAGTCCTTCTGCTGCCCCATATTAATACTTAACCAGACATAGGTGAGAAGGTGTCATCATCACAATCGCCTCCTGCAGCAGTTGTTGCTGGTATAGAGCAATGCACAGCTCTCTGCCCTTTGCAAGTCTTGAGGGGTCTGAGATCAGCTGCTGTGATGGCGTGGTGTTACTAGGCCTCTGTGAGCAGCAGAGAAGGGCCTTCCAAGACAGCCCAATAGTCAGGTTTGCATTCAAATATCTGAACAGCAACTTGATGGGAAGGAGGGGAGGAAAGTTTCTCATCAATGCTTCCTTCCCAATCTAGGAAAGCAGGTCTGGTCTTAGAAAGATGGCTTTAAAGGAGCTGTTGGGGTCAGGCATGGTGGTGCATGCCTGTAAGTGGCAGCCTACGAAGCTGCGGCCAGGGATTGCAGTTGGAGTCCCCCTGGGGGCATGTAGCGAGACCTAGTTCCAAAAAAATAGCTGGGCATGGTGGTGCATGCCTATAATCCCAGCTACCTGGGAAGCTGAGGCTGCGGATTGCTTGAGTCTGCGGTACCCCGGGCAACATGAGCCTCTGGTTCCAAGGGCAAAAATAGCAAGACCTAGTCTCAAAAAGAAAAAAAGAAAAAAAAGGAGCTATTTGGCTGTTTGGGGTAAGCACTGATATGTGTAGCCTTTCTCTTTTTATCAGGTTTCTGTGAAAATATCATTGGAGGACGTGATGTACCTCCTCACTCAAGGCCCTACATGGTTCTACTTCAAACAAAAACTGACCGTTGCGCTGGGGCTTTGATTGACAAGGATTGGGTATTGACTGCAGCTCACTGTAACCTGTAAGTGCTTGAATGCAAAAAAGTGTTTTGGAGTCATTCTAATTTGAGGGAATATTAACAAGACATATAGATCCCTGTAAGTCTCAGGAGGTTATGAGTA
The DNA here is from genome assembly GCA_004024945.1 of Uropsilus gracilis. NCBI lineage: Eukaryota > Metazoa > Chordata > Mammalia > Eulipotyphla > Talpidae > Uropsilus > Uropsilus gracilis. The sequence goes on from PVHY01017276.1 coordinate 13,181, forward strand.
TCTTCAGATCACTGAACTCTTTGGGAATTGCTTTACTCCCACAGGGTTACCCCAGGCCTGACCCCAGTGAATCAAACCAATAGGACCATAAAAAGCCTCCACCACCCCTGTAGAGTCTCCTGGTCCAGATACTACAAGTCTTTGCTTCTGGTCCTGGCTCTTGACTAGGTAGAATCAGCCACAGAGGCATAAAACTTTTCATGTCCTTCAGGCACCTGAGCACACCTGTCAAGCAGTGATTACTTGATTCAAAACCCTTCCTGTTTCCCTGAGTAAGTGCTTCACACACTTTTCATTCTATGCATAGCCTCTATTCAACCACTAGCTTCAAATTTCTTCCAAGTTTGCTCTTTTCTCCCACCCTCTCAATTTAGTCTCCAAGCTTGGACTGTTCAAGATAACAGCCACTAGCATCAGGCTATATACATTATTGTACATAAGACGTTACTATATAAATTTAAAGTTAATGAATTTACAGATTTAGTTCCTCAGTAACACCAGTCACGTTTCAAGTCCAAGACAGGCATAAGTGGCTAATGGCTTCCACATAAGACAATGCAAAGTTTGAAACACTTCATCATGAACCTGTGATCCTGTTCACTGTCTTAAAGGAAGCTAACATGGGCTGATATAATGGAAAAACAGTGGTGTGAATATCTGATTGGTACAGTTTATTCTAGATTGTGAATGATAAATACTTCATCATTTATACATCAGAAAGTATTTTGATTTTTATTAACCACAATATTTAGCATGTAATAAAAAAAAGAAAAGAAAGCACCCTAGTCCCTTTTGCCAAGACACCAGTCCCCCAATGTACACACATTCCATGCCATGCATATCTGGGCAATCTATCTCTTAAAGCTTTCCTGTATAAGTTAAGCTTGCTGCTTTCTTACAAAGATAACTTCAGGGATTTACTCTACGACTATCAAGTGCCTTTTGCTTCTGTCTCAAGCCTATGAAATATTTTTTTTCTTGTAATCTACAGGTTGATTCTCTGTTGGAGCTAAAGCAAGGTCAGGGGTACAGCACAAAAACCCTAATAGAGATCTCAAGAATTGGCTTGGTTCTCATGGAAATCTTAGTTGTTTTTCAATGAACCTAGTTTAGCTTGTTACAAATAAGTAGATGGTGATGATGACGATGATGATGAGGCTATTCATAAACATTACTTTTTATTCTCTAAAGTATATCCATTTTAACCATATTTACCTATGAGACAATGAAACTAATCAGTACATAACATGCTTAGCTCCTACTCATTAGCATAATTCAAATTAATACTGTTGTGACTGTTCTCAGGAACAAGAATACCCAGATCATTCTTGGGGCTCACTCAATAACCAAGGAAGAAGATACAAAACAGATAAGGTCTCTTAAGAAACAGATTAACTACCCATGCTACGATTCAGAAACATTTGAGCATGATCTTAAACTTTCACAGGTACGCACACTTGACTGTCTTCTTCAGAGTCATAGAAGCTCATACAATCTAACATGGAAACCTTTTCTCAGTTGTTCCTGTCATACAAAATATTCTACATTGGGGAGCTATGAGGGTTGGGCTACAATTTAAACAAAAGTGTGAATATGCTAATTATCTCATTTGGTTATCATTTGTTCTTATCATCCAATAGTTGAATGCAAGTGCAACAATTAATAAAAATGTGGATATCCTAAAATTACCCAATTTTCCTGCAAAAGGGAATGATGTGAAACCAAACTCCAAGTGTAAAGTTGCAGGATGGGGGAAGGTTGGCAATAATGCTCCATCAGACACTCTGAAAGAAGTCATCGTCACCATCATTGACAGAAAAATCTGCAACGATCAAAAGCACTATAATTATAATCCTATGATTGGACCAAATATGATTTGTGCTGGAAACCGCAAACTTAGAAGGGACACATGTGAAGTAAGTAAAATCTGATGTTTTTGCTATTGGATTGTCATGCAGACCTAAGAAATGTAATGTCATGCTCTACCTTGTCATGGCATTATTTCCTTATAATTCTAGTGCTTTTCAGAGAAAGTAAACCAGATTTAAAGTAAATCAGGGCTGGCCATGGTGGCGCGTGCCTTTAATACCAGCCTATATGGAGGGAGGCCGGAACTAGGAATCACTTGAGTTGGCAAATTCGAGACCCGCCGGAACAACATAGTGAGACCTAGTCTCAAAAAATAGCTGGGTGTGGTGGCTAGCATCTGTAATACCAGCTACTTGGGAGGCTGAGGCTGGGGATCACTTGGGTCCATGGTACCCAGGCAATATAGTAAGACCTAGTCTCTAAAAAAAATAAAATTAAATAAAATTAATCAAGTAATCCAGTTTTAAAATATTAAAATATTCCCAAACATTCCCATTATTTTTCAGCACTAATTTTCAATTAGTCGGTGTCTACTAATTTTCAACTAAAATATAATTTCACATTAAATGACATTTCTTCCATTTCGCTAGTGGTCATGTTCCATGCTAATTCCCAACCCTCCTCATGTGCTTCCCCAGGGAGACTCTGGAAGTCCTCTAATATGTGATGGTCAACTCAGGGGTATCACCTCCTTTGGCCGACCAGGGAAATGTGGAGATCCTCACTCACCTGGCGTCTATACTCTTCTTGCAAAGAAGCACATCAACTGGATAAAAATGCAAATAAGACAGGCAGTTTAATTATCATTGTATTTTTCACTTACTGTCACTTTATAATTTTATAATAAAATCTGCTTGTATGACTGCACCATTTTTTTACTCTAACTGAAGGGGGCAGGTTCCCACTGGCCACATAGGACACAGTCCTATTGTCCCCTGAAAGATAATGCAAAGGAGAGATTAGGGGACCAGTGTCATCAGTGTCATTCAGGAGCTAAGTCACTTGCAAGGCTACTTATCTCCACAAATTTCAGCAGGAATGGCACTAAGGTCAGGTATGTCTAGTAACAAGCACAGTCATAACTCAACAGTTCTGCAGGGAACACACACAGCCAGTTTGGGGCATTTATTTGGGTTAAAGGAAATGGGTTGGCCCTTCAGTGGTTACTGTTCCACATCAGCATTTGCTACTCAAGAACCTGAGTCCATGAGAGAAATGGAAGTAAGAAATGCCTTCCAGCATTTTCTAAAGATAAGTGAGAAACAGAATTTAAGGGGATTATAAAGGATGCACTGACAGGACATGAATATGACGCAACAAAAAGTAAAACTCCTTTCTCAGTTGTTCCTATTGAAACCCTGGTTTATCTGGGTGATTCTTGGTTCTCCTAGTCCCTGGTTACAGAGTCCAACATGGTTACAGAGTCCAACATGGTTACAGAGGCAGCCATTCCTTACTAGGAATTGAGTACTGAATCATGACCTGAAAGCTTGTTTTGAACAAAGTCATGTGACGAAGAGGAATGAGTGCTATTAACAGTCAATTTTAGTTACCTAATAATTCCCAAGACTACATCATTAGAAAGTTTACAAAACTGTCCAGTACTTGCACTTCTCCCTCACTGGTGCCAAATGCCAGACATCTTCCCTCTTTAGTCTAGGAAACAGAAGATACCTAGCTACAAGTGAGACTGGAGTCTTTAGTTTCAGTTCCATTGTAGCTCTCCCCATTGCAGATATATACAGAAGACCGAAGGGCTAGAGCAACAAGATTTTCAAAGTTCCAATCTAGGATATTCAGATCTATAAGGAAAGTGCTTCAAGTTAGAGTGATTATATAGCCAAATAAAATATTTTCAATTCAACAATTTATTCTTTGGGTAGAAGTAAGAAGCATGGATCCAAGAATATTATTAGAAGTTTACAATGGACACTGGAATCGAATCTGGTGACAAGATTCAGTCCAATTACCAATAATGCTGATCACTAGTGCTCAAATACTCATTTAGAGAATGTCAAAGACTTTAAAGTCTCATCATTTATTATTAACATACATGGATTTCATCTAACAGATCACCAAAGTTAACAGCACATGATCCTTATAGAGACATGCTCAAACTTAAGCTAGCCATGTGGTGGAATCCACCATCAATTCAAACCAAAGCAGCCACCAATAATACCATATCTGGAAATGGGGGTCACAGGCTTACTTATAATACCTAAAAGTTCCTACCAATATTATCTAGCTCATACTATAGGAATGTTTGACTACTAAGGCCATATATGAAATACACCCTAGCTAATTTCTTATAAGAAATGCCAATCGTGATTGCCACCTGTCAATATAACATTATGAGGAACACCAGTTTCATTACAGAGGTCTAAGCCCCCTACAACTCATCTCTCTAATGACAAGTGTATTTTCTGAACAAAATATCAAAACCTCTGCAAAATTAGCAAAAATAGATAAACTAAATATGGAAACCAAAACTTGAAGAAACATTATATGGTAACTAAACAAATGTGGTGAGTTTCTCAGATGCCTTTACCATAAGGGAAGAACCCAGTCATGGAGTAGCAACAGCAGTGAAAACTGATAGATCTGAAAGATGTTCCTAAGGAAGCATCTTCCTGGTTTGGGAAAAGGTGGTTGACATGGTCAAAGTCCAAAAGTGAAGAGAGCCAGAGAAGGCATCTGGCATTGTGAGGGCCCACACGCATGTCACTCAGCCTGGCTCCTAAACCAGGTAAAAGGGTATGAAGGCAACCAGTTTAGCAAAGTCTTGGTGAACTGAACTAAGATTTGAAATATCAATACAATTTCAACCCAGACTATGGTCCAATATATCACTAACTAGTCAATATTCTGTCTCTGTTAACATCACTGAAATGTTCTCTCTTCTCCAACTCTTATAAGGCCTTTCTTTCAAGACCCAGTTCCAGTCTGAACAGTTCATTGGAGTTTTCCTGGAATAGCAAATATCACTAAGCTTCTTATACTCCTATAGTTCCTTAGACCTCACAATTTATTATTGAAATTTTACATTGGCAAAGAGGTGGTTCCATGTGTGATAGTACTGTCTTCCCAACTACATTATAAGTGAGATGCTTAACAAGATGACCCAATGTGATTGAGTAGATTTACCCAGGTTTAGTATCTACATAAGAAGAGGCCATTATCTGTATAGCTCCTTCTTACACAGTAAAACAAAATGTATTTTTCTCACATCCAATAAGCAACAATATACAAACATAAAAACTGCATAAGAGAAAACAAACTATATTAACCATATTTGGGGGTTTTACCATTAGAACATGAAGCACAAGACCCATTGCTTTTTCCAGAATCAAATCTCAAGTTTATGGCTGAGAACAGCAGCACTGTGTAGTCAATTTTTCAATTTTTTAATTCACAATCTTAACGATAACTTACAATAGTTATTTCAAAGACCAGTAAGATGAATCTTCACTTCTGGTTGGTGTATGGAGTAGTTTATATCATTGAACCTTTCAAGATGGAAGGACTCATCTCAGTCTCCATCTCTACAATCTTGAAGAAACAGTTCAATGTATCTCTATAATAACTATAAAAAAATTGAGAGAAAATAGAGTGGAAACAGAAGCAGTTGTCATGATAAAATTGAATTAGACGTTGCAGAGAAATGAAAGGGGAGGAAAGACATACGTTTTAAACAAATACATTTTTATCTTGATAAAAATACAAATGGCATTTTCTAATAAAAATCACATAGGTGCCAGGCCTAAATTGAGAGGCTTTGTGGGGAGCTCATGGAGATACAATCCACATCATGCTTTGAATATTTATGATCATTTGTACTTTTCAAATGAAAGTAATTTTTGTATATCAAGGTATCTATCACTTCAGCAATTACAATAAACATAAGCCCTTACTGAGTCCTTTTGAATAAATATTAGTTGAGTCATTGATTCTGGCTTTCACTTTATCTGTACAAGAGCAAACAGGCAATTTTTGCTAGTTTTACCCATGACTGAGGTCAGGGTTGAAGTTTGTGCTGGGTTTTCATTCTCATCAAAAGACCCCAGTAAAGTCTAACCCACAAGCCACTGTCTTTCATCTCTCCAACCACTCTGCTTCTCATCAACTGAGAATGACATGATTGGCAGGAAGTGAGCCCACTCGAGTGACCTGTGGTCTCTGTGAACAGGTGACTTTGCTCAAAGCATCAAGCATCACAGGCAAAGGAAGTAGTCAGACTGTTCCTCGGAGCCTCAGTGCTCGTGATGAAAACCTACAGTTGTAGCAGAACTGCAAAGTTACTAGGAATCCTCAAGCACTGCCAGTAAAGAAACACTAATTTTTTTTAAAAAATCAATACCTATAGAATCAAACAAAAGCTCCTGAAATAATTAGTGATTATAATCAGTTAGGGGTTCTAAGAGTTAGTTAGAAAAGTCAGTTGCTTTCTTATATATACTAGCAATAAACAACTGGAATTGAAAAACTACGAGCTCAATACCATTTACATTAATACATACCAAAGTTAAATAAATCTTATGTGATAATCTAATAAAATATGTACAAGAACTATATGGAGAAAATTATAAAACTTCAATCAAACCCCATCTAAATAAATAAATGTCAATATTATCAAGCCATCCATTCTTCCCAATTTGTTTAATAGATTCTATCAATCCCAGTTAAAATCAGGCAGGTTTTTTTTTTTTTTTTCATTTTTCTTAAAACATTTCTTTTGTATATGGAAAATAGTCATATTTTCTGCCAGTTCATACTACAAATTAAAGATTCATTAATGCTATTATTGTTACTGGTAGAATAAGTTAAAATTCAGTCAGTGGGAGATATTATTGCTAAGTTATTTTCCTCAAATATCTACATATATCAAAAAATATGCACAAGATTTTGGATCATGGTTTTTCAAATAATCATTTTATACAGATAAAATACAAGGAAACATCCTGGGGTCAGAGGCTGACACAACTGGGCAAAATATGTCATTTACTATATTTTTTTGAGCCAGATCTTCAGAGTACAGGAAAATATAAGAATGACAGCTTTTGAAATTTTTGTCCTTATTGAAGTAACATTGGTATTCAGTGCTGTGTATCATTTAAGGGAAGAGGATCCTACCTCCTCATACATGTATTACTGCACCATATCCACCACCAAGGCACCCATAATTCACCATAGCATACTGTGCCCATCCACTATTTGCCCCAACCACCCCTTCCCATCCTGTAGCCTCAATTCTACACTCACATTACTAGGATTTGATTTGATTTTGTCTGATTCTTTATTTTTTTTTCTCTATTGAATATATGAGTAAAATTGTTCAGTATTTATCTTCCTCTTTCTGGCTTATTTCACTTAGCATAATTATCCCCTCCAGATCCATCCAAGTTGTGCAAAGTTTCAATATTTTTCTGTCATCAACCTGAGTCATTTTCAAGTTTCTTTTAGTGCACTGTGCCACTTGGACCCCTCCCTACTGCCCCCTAGAATTACAATCCTCTCCCTCAGCAGTCCGAGCCAAGGAAAGCAAGTCCACTGGTGAATGAGCCACTAGTCACTATGCTTTGTTTTCTTGCTTGTGTTTTGTTTCCAAAAGCTCAACCTTGAAATTAGAAAGAGGGAACCAAAAAAATGCAACCACATCCTTTGTGCTCTCTGTAGTCAAGAACTGAAACAGATTTCCACGCTGATGTGGGGACACCAGTCACCATGAGGAACTCCTGTCTGTCTCAGGCATTCTTCCACTGGATCGCCATCTTCCTCCTGCTAGTTCCTTAAGGTAAGACTGATGCGTATCATTTCTACTAAAACCATTGAGTGAAACAAGCTTATTTCAATGAACTTTGGGGATATTAGCTAAGCATACTTAAGAGCAGAGATTTTTTTCCCCAACTATTTCTTGGATTCTATATATATCTTTATGTTAGAAAAAATAGTATGCTGCAATCTTTATAAAGTTATTATAAACTTTATGAAAGATGACAAAATCAGTGAACATTGCTGTCAATTTGCACATTGAAAACTGAGGAAGGCAAAACAAGCAAGCAAACAAAAAAGCGGCTAAGGTCCGGGGGAACAAGTAGTATCTTTCAAGGAAGGAAGAGCAGTGCCTCAGTTTTTCTTCCTGCAGAAAAAGCATCGTTTAAAAGACAAAACAAATCTGACCTAGACAAGCAAAACAAATTGGGAATGACTCAAATCTTTATCAAGTTTCCTCCAGAGTGGTGTCTCTTGGAAATGTGCTAGGATATTAGGGATGCCCACATCGACTCAGGAAGTTCTGTGGTATTTTCCAGTAAGCTTATTTCTTGGTGTACTGAGCAGTAGCAATATATCTGACTTTGTGTGATGCACATCTAGGATCTTAAAATGCTACAAAACACATGGCATTGTCACTACAGAAAGGAAATGGGCCCTGGGGAACTCTAGCATTTCCTCAAAAACCTTCTAGAAAGTGAGGACCCACTCTGAGGCTGAACTGATGAGTATGGAATAGAAAAGGGCTTTCCCCTGGTTCTGGAGGTGGGAGTGGTGGACAAGGCTGTCCTTCCAGGAATTCCCAGTCAGAAACTGCCTAGTTTATCTCACACTTCAAAAGAATATCTTTAAATAACCTACCATTTTAAGAAAATAAAGGTTGCAGTTTCTTGGGGGCTGGTGGGGGATGGTGAGCATATTTTATTCATGACCTAGTCTGACTCTATGTTCAATCACATTAAATCCTCCAGAAAGGTAAAAAGAGTAGATTTTAAAATCCAGGCATATTTCTTCTTCAAAGGAAACAATAAAAGCAACTTGCTCTGATCCACTTTGTTTTCTGTGATCAGACAGAGCAATATGGACCCAGAAAGGGAACAGGCACAACAAATCAACACTTAAGCTTTGACCTAATCCTCCTGCAATCAGGAAAATCTGGAGGATTTTTTTTAAATAATGCCATCCCAGCCTCAGTTCTGGAAATTTGAATTTTTATTTATTCTGAATGGAAACCAAAATTTGCTAGCTTTTTTAATTTCTAAACTTTGACACTTCACCCTTCCGGAGTGGTTCACTGCAAGAAATACAGACTTCTTTTGGGACTAGTATAAATACATATTCATCAAACACGAGGCTTTGCAAATGAGAGTTATCCATTGAGATTATAATTTCTGCAGCCCAGAAGGTCTAGAAATTTACCTTTGGAATCTATATTATATGTCATTCAGCCCAGGAAAAAAATGAAATGTGGATCAAGTTCTCTAGAATTATCAACTTCTCAAGCTTTTATTTCTAGAGCTTTTATTTCTAGAACTTAGAATTTCCTTCCCCAAGTCCCCCGTGAAAATCAGAGCCCCTATGGCTACTCTCTCCCCTTCCACTCACCCCCGCAAGTCTTATGCAAGTCTTCTGTGTCATTGGTTGCACCTCACTGTGAATGTGAGTTGGCTTTTAAAATGAAATAACAGGAACTGTGCTCTAATCAAAGGACCATGAGTCTCAGCCAACGTGCAGGAGAAATATTTCAGGAGAATCCAAGAACACCTGGTGCGGGAAAGGTGAAGCTGAGAGTACATCCAAGAGGTACGGGGTCCCCACAGCAGCGTGGATGGTGTGCCCAATGTAGGTCTCATTGTTCTCCAACCATGAGTCTGTGTTCTTGGTCTATTGTCAAGGAAATTACATCATCCTTCTCACTTTCCCCTACTTAACTGTAACAGTTAATTTAACCCTTAGATTAAAACAGATCTAGAGAAGGGAGGTGAATGTCAGGTATAGTTTTCCCTGCAGAGGATATTATTCTCTCAAAATGAAAATGAAGAGGGTAAAATTTTTAAATAACCAGAGTTCTGACAATGATCAAAGGACTCATATATAGGATCATAGCTAGAAGATGATAACAGTATGTAAACTGTTTTTATAAGAGCTTGGGGAAAAACAGCAGCTCTCGAGCATCTGACAGTCCCTCCACTTCCCCAGATTAACATTCAACCAGACACAGGTGGGAAGGTGCCCACAGGTGTCGTCACCATAAGCGGCTCCTGCAGCAGTTGTTGCTGGTGTAGAGCAATGCATAGCTCTCTGCCCTTTGCAAGTCCTGAGACCTGATAACAAGGTGCAGAACCTAAAAAAAAAAAAAAAAAAAACAAAAAAAAAACAAGGTGCAGAACCTGATAACAAGGTTCTCTGTGCAGACGAGAGGGGCCTTCTCACATGCCAAGAAGGAGTGGAATTTACATTCAGATATCTGAAAGCTACGTGGCAGGAAGAAGGGGAAAGAAATGTCCACAGAGATACTTCCTTTGCAATCTAAAAAGCAGGACTGAACTTCGAAATATTACTTTAATGGAACTCTTTGGGTATAATATAATGTACCTTTTTCCTTTAAACAGATTTCTGTGGAAAAATCACTGGAGGAGCTGATGTGCAGCCTCACTCAAGATCCTATATGGCTCTACTTCAAAAACACAATAGTAAGACTAGCATTTGTGCTGGGGCTTTTATTACAAAGGATTGGGTGTTGACTGCAGCTCACTGTTTCAGGACTCACAATTTAAAGTAAGTGCTTGAATTTTAAAAAGTTCTTTGGAAAAATTCTAATTTAAGGGAATATTAATAAAGAGGATAGCTGGGCATGGTGGCACATGTCTGTAATCCCAGCTACCTAGGAGGCTGAGGCTAGGAATCACTTGAGTCCACAGGTTCAGACAACCCTGGGCAACATAGCAAGACCTCAAATAAATAAATATATGAATGAATGAATGAATGAATGAATGAATGAATGAATGAATGAATGAATGAATGAATGATGAAAAGTGTAAATTCCTATAAAGTCTCAGGAGCTCTTGGGTGTCTTCAATCATTGAAATCTCTGGGAATTTGTTTTACCCCAAAAGGCTAAACCCAGACTTGATGGCAGTAACTAAGACTAATAGGACCCACAAAGAGCCTCCACGACATCCTCTTGGAGGTCCCCTCTAGAGCCACTTGGTCCAGGTGCTGCAAGCCTTTGCTTCTGGTTCTGGCTCTTGACTGGGTAGAATTAGCCACAGAGGCATAAAACTTTCCATGTCCCTCAGGCACCTGAGCACAACTGTCAGATAGAGATAACTTGATTCAAAGGCCTACCTGTTTCCCCAAATAAGCTCTCTCATTTTCTGCTGTCTTGTGACTCTCTATTACCCACTACCTTCGAATTTCTTCCAAGTCTGCTCTTTTCTTGACTCCCTAAGTCAGGTCTTCAAGCCTGGACTGTTCAACATGACAGCCACCATCACACAGGCTATATAAACATATGTGTTACTATATGCATTTGAATTAAAGTTAAGCGAAATGATATATCTAGTCCCTCAGTCATATCAGGCACATCTCAAGTTCTCAGTAGCCACATAGGGTTGGTGGCTTCCACATAAAACAGCACAGATTTTTAAAACATTTCCTCATGAATGTGTGCTCTGCTAAAGTGCTATTCTACTGTCTTAAGTGAAACTAGCATCAGCTGGTCAATTGGCAAAATAGCAGTGTGAGTATCTGAGGTATAGTTTATGCTAGATTGTGAATGATAATAGCCTTCATCATTGATACACAGAGAGAATGTTGATTTCATTCACCAAAATGAACCTTTAGTAGTGAGTTTAAAAAAGAGAGCATAGTCAACCCCACCTTCAGGCCACCAGTCACCAATATACACACCCATACTCACTCCCATGAAAATTTGGGCAGTCTGTTTCTAAAACATTTCCTATTTAAGTTGAGCTTGTTGTTTTCTTTTCTTTTTTTATTTTCTGCATACAATCTCAGTCTGATTTGTACAGTTATGGTCCATCCTTTTCCATCTTCCCCCCTATCCAGTGGCTTCCGCCTCCCTTTCCCTGGAAGTCATTGATTGGTGTTTGGCCCATTGTTCTCTTTCTTTAATGGTGCAATCTCTTTTTTTTTCTCCTTAGATTTCCGGGGGTGGCTTTGTAGCATGTAACTAGTCCAAGCATATCTGAAAACTTCTTGTCATTGGGTTTGGGGAGCTGCTGTCCTGGTTCCTGCTGGTTGTGACACTTCCTTTGATGGAGGTAATTTCTCCTTTTCTCCAGACCTGTGTGATTACAGGGTTTCATGCCTCCTCATTTGTACTGGCTATCTCCTCTGATCTGATGTTTATTCCATTTGTTGCTTCCAAATCTTATTGTTTTGGCATCTGGGGTTGGGTTCACTACTCCCAGCCATTTGTGGTAGAGAGGTCTCAAACTCTAGTGGGTGGATGATCCATCTCCTCTCCTCTCTCCTGGTTTGCAGTTTTGAGTGGGACCACAGCCCCATCTCTGTGGCTTTTCTCTCACCCTTTGTGTAGGGGGTTGCTTTGCTCATGTTAATGCATCACTGTATCAGGGGTTTGCTTCCCTGGCCCCCTGAAACATTGGCAGTGTAGCTCTATGGTAGGTCATCCTTTTAGCTGGATTTACAGTTTTGTCTCTTATGGTTCCGGTCATGCTCTGTTTGGGTCTTACCCAGGTGACTATTGTGCCCAGGACCTTTATTCTCTTCTCATATATCTGCAGCAGGATTACTTTTCTCCTCATTCCTATGAGAGTCTGTTAGAGGTGGGAGTGAATCAGAGGGTCCCCACCCCTCCCTTACCCGCCTGCATGCCAGCAGGGGTACCATCTCCATCACAAGACATCAGAGGGAGACTGGATCTCCCAGTCCACTTCTCCCAAGTCCCCAGTCCCTAGAGTTGGGGTGGAGCAAGGCTCCACCTGCCTTCCAGCATCCCATGCCATGGCCAAAGTCACAGCCAAGCTTATTGATTTCTTACAAAGATCCTTGCAGTGTTTCACAGCCATTGAGTGCCTTGTGTTCCTGTCTCTAGCCTAGTGAGATCTTTGTTTACCTGTAACCTACAACCTGATTCTCTATCACAACTAAAGGAAGGTTAGTGGTGCAGCAGTGGAACCCAAAAGAGATCCTAAGACTGGGCTAAGTTGTCATGGAATTCTCTTATTTGTTTTTCAGTAAGTCTGGATTAGTTTGTTACAAATAATTGGATTATGATAAATTCATAAGCATCTTACTTTTTATTCTTGAAAGTACTTCATCAGTCACTTTGTAAGTTCTCATATGTAAATAGTTTATACTTACATATAGAACAAATCAATACATAACATGTCCAGTTCCTAAATAAAAAATAAATTGAGTTGATACATTGTGACTATTTTCAGGAGAGAGAAGCTTATGATCATTCTTGGGGCCCACTCAAAAACCAAGAAGGAAAATGAAAAATATACAAGGGAAGCTAAAAATATGATTTCCTATCCATGCTATGACCAAGAAACATACGAGTATGATCTTAAACTTTTACAGGTATGTACCTTTGATTGCCTTCCTAGAAAATCATAAAACTTCATACAAAATGACATGGAAACCTTTCCTCAGTTGTCCCTATCTTACAAAGTATTCTACATTGGGGAACCATGAGGTTTGGGTTACAATTTAAGGGAAAATGTGAAATATTTTATTTATCTCATTTGTTTATCATTTTGTCTTATCATCCAACAGTTGAACAAAAGTGCAACAATTAATAAAAATGTGAAAATCCTAAAATTACCCAATTTTATCGGAAAGGGGAATGATGAGAAACCAAACATCACGTGTCACATTGCAGGGTAGGGGGGTGGATAGCAAAACTACATATTCAAACACTCTGAAAGAAGTCAATGTCACCATTATTGACAGAAAAAGCTGCAATGACGAAAGTCACTATAATGATAATCCTGTGATTGGACCAAATATGATTGGTGCTGGGAGCCCTGAAGGTGGAAAGGACGCATGTGCTGTAAGTAAAATAAGCTCCCATGGTTTTAGCCTTTGGGTCAAGTCATGCAGGCATAGAAAATGTAATATCATGCTTTACCTTCTCATGTCATTGTCTACGCAGGGATCTAGTGCTTTCTGGAGAAGGTCTAATAAAATCCCGCTCAAATGATTCACCTCTCAGCTCGAGTGCGTAAAAAGAACAAGGTTACTTTTACTGCTATGTCTTCATTATTTTATAACAAACACTACTTAGAAGTAAATTTTTCTCATTTTACCATATTAATATATTTAGATCAAAATGTGCAAATATGTACAATTCAGAAGGGCTGAAATCAGGGTTCCCCCAGGCCCTTCAATACCCTTTTCCCATCTCAGCACCTCCCCACAACACCTCTTCCATGTAACCGGGCAAAAACTTGTCATACCCAGGTACAGGTCATACCCCATGGCTTTGTAGAGCCAACTCAGCCCCAGGAGACAACCTCCAGGCATGGCCTGGGGCAGAGAACCTGCTCTCACACCAGAGCCCCCTATGAAGAAGGGCAGGATCCTACTTAAAGATGAGGGTAGAAGAAACACTGCCCATTCTAGGTTCTGAGTACTGGCTTTGCTCCTTTGGCCAAAATTTTATGGCGCCTCCTCTGAAGAGGAAGCTCAGTGTGCACTGTTCTGGGGTTACCAGAGATTGGGGATCCGGAGGCCTTATCCATCTCCAGGAGCTAATAACTTCACAAATTTGAATGACTTGATTTCAATAAGCAAGCTAGAAAAATCCCAGGAAAAGATCCATTTCTCTCCAGTACCCTCTCACTTTCTCTCCTATGGCCCCAACTCACCTCTTCCCTCCTCTCCTCCCCCACACTGAGTGATGGAGTTCAGTGCATGAGGCCCTTACGTTACCTCTGAGAGAAACTTGGCATAATTCCCCATTCAGTGGCACATAGCAAGTTGTATAAGGACAAAGACAGACCCAAGCAGACAGAGACTGCATTTTAAAAGTTTAGGATTATTAGGAAAATGAGAAAGGGCGGAAGGGTGGGGGAAAGTTTAGGGTAGACACAGGAGGGAAGTCTTAGTACAAGACCTGCATTTTGACAGGGCAGGAAATGTCTGACATAGTGTCCTTTGGGGGTAGAGGGAGGACTAAGAATCATTCCTTTGTGAAATTTCATCTGTCACTTCCAAGGCCTGGTTGGTTTAAGCTGCAAGGACTGTTTCTTTGTAATCTCTGGCAGGGCAGATTATCTATATCCCCACTTTCCCTCTGTACTTTCAGATTTTCCATAGCAGGCTGTACCTAAGGATTTTCTATAGCCAGCTTGGTGACTCTTCAGTCATCTCTACCCCAGCGCTCCCAACATGAGCATCCAGGGACCCGGCACATTCATACCTATGCAACCGACACGCAACCTCCCCAGGGCCTCCTGGGAATATCTGGGACCTCCCCACCAACTCACTCACCATCAAAACCTAGCCATCCTCCCCATTCTCTCAACACCAAAGACTCCTCAGAATGGGCTTTTGTTGAAACTAGACCTAAAGGACTAACTCTGAAAAGGTCGGGCTGTATAGACCATAGACCAGGTGCAGAAACACACCTGCCCGAGATGACCCAGGCTCTCACATGGCTCCCAACTTCACACGCTTGGAAGGCCAGAGCTTGTCTGGAAAGGAACAGCTTCCCACGGCCTCACATGTCTGGAAAGGGGGTTGGTGCCCAGAGCCTTACACTGCTCAGCTCCCCACCCAGGCCTCAGTGGCCCTCACTCCATCTGCATCTGCCCTCCCCAAAGCCAGGGTAGTGAAAGCTCAGCCAGACTTGAGTTCCCACATGCAGTTAAACATGCTGACCCTAGAGTTCCCTGAGAGAGCACAGGTCACACCACAGGTGGCACATCCTGGAAGAAAAAGGCTGCAACTCACAGGTAACTGAAACCCCTCTGCTGTGGAGTCAATTTTGAAGAGTAATCACTGATTTCTGGGTGTTTTAGCCTAGCATCAGCTGTTCAAAGGAGGCTTAGAGGAGCATGTTCTCTTTATTGGAGATTGGTTCTGTGTCTTTGGGAAGATAATTATCTGCGAGGGGAAAAATGTAGCTTTTAGACTTTGCCTTAACGGCCCCTCTGTCTGTGACCATTTTACTCTTTGAGTTACTACATGTTACCGTGATTGTACCATACTGGTGTCTGACAAAGTTGCTGCAGGAAATCTGATGACTCAGGCAGGTAAGCCAAAAGAAGCAAATGTATTTAGAAGAAAGAGTTTTAACAGAGAAAAGGAGAAACACAAAATAAAGAGGGACTCTCAGACCTGTGAAACCAGGGAGGGGCAAGGAAGCCAAAAATGGAGATATTCCTCAGGGAATATAAACCTTCTTTCCCTAATTACTCTAAAACTCCATCAGTCTCCTTGTGATTTCTGAAGCAACTGTGCCAAGGCACCTTTTGTTTTTCAGCCCCTGGAGTCTTTTCTTATTTGACCCTGTCCAGAAATGCCCCATTAGTCAGACCTTCACTTCTGTTTGACCAGA
Organism: Uropsilus gracilis; assembly: GCA_004024945.1. Lineage (NCBI taxonomy): Eukaryota > Metazoa > Chordata > Mammalia > Eulipotyphla > Talpidae > Uropsilus > Uropsilus gracilis. The sequence continues at coordinate 29,376 of PVHY01017276.1, forward strand.
GGTATCAGGTTAGACATGACTAGTTAATTCTTTAGGACTTGTTTCCATTGTATCTACATTCTCCCTGTCTACAAGGCTTCCCTATTCCTATGCTTCCACTACTCATAAGCATTCTGTGATAATAACAAACAGGCAGGTTTTCTTTCTAAAGCAGAGAATCCATATCAAAGTCAGTAGATAATGTAAACATATTTTACTTCAATTTTCAATAATTTGTAAATGAATCAAGTATTCCAATTTCAAAATACTAAAATATCCCCAAACATTTGTTTTTCAGCACTAATTTTCAACTAGTTGAGGTGTCTATTAATATCCATCAGACTTTTATTTCACATAAAATGAAAATTGTTGCTATTCTGCTAATGGCACGTTCCATGCTAACCCCCATCATCTCTCTTGTGTTTCCCCAGGGACACTCTGGAAGTCCTCTGATATGATGGTCAACTCAGAGGCATCACCTCCTTTGGCCAACCAGGGAAACGTAGAGATCCTCAATCACCTGGTGTCTATACTCTTCTCTCAAAGAAGCTTGTCAATTGGATACAGAAGACTACAAAAGTGGCAGTTTAGGTCATTGTATTTCATCTACTGTCACTTTCAATCGTATATATAAAATCAGTTTGTGCGGCTGTGTCTGTTTCTTTGCTCTAACTGCAGGGGGCATGTCCCCACCAGTCACATGGGACACAGTCATGTAGTAATGTGGAGGACAATGCAAGGGAGAGACTAGGGAACCAGTGTCATCGGTGTCATTCAGGAGCTATGTGACTTGCAAGGCTGCTTATCTCCACGAATTCCAGAGGAGTGGCACTAAGGTCAGGTCTTTCTGGTAACAAGCACAGTCAGAACTCAACATTTCTGCAGGGAACACATACGAACAGCCAGTCTGGGGTATTTGGGTTAAAGGAAATGGGTTGGCCCTTCAAAGTTCCACATCAACACCTGCTATTCATATATACATGCAAGAACCTGAGTCCATGTGAGAAATGGGAACAGGAGATGCCTTCCAGCATTTCCTAAAGGCAAGTGAATAACGGACATTAAAATTTAAGAGGCTATAATGGATGTACTTGTCCAGACAAGAAAATTATGCAATACAAAGTCAATCACCTTTCACAGTTGTTCCTATTGAACTCTGTATTATCTAGATGATTTGTTGGTTGTTCTTTAAGTCTAGGCAAGTCAAATATGGTGGTTACAGAGGCTGCTATTCCATGCTAGGAAATGTCAGTCTAGGTTCTACTAGACTGACAAGTAATTAACACTGGACAGATTTATAAAAGAATCAAAAATTAATTTCATAATAACATGTAAGTCTCTTGAGTACCTGGGAAAAACTAGTAAAAGTAACTCTCTAAAATGGCTTAAGTCATTTCCCTAAATAAGTTAATCTAAAGACAAAGGATGCTCAGAAGCATGAAGGAGAAGGTCAACTAAATCACCAGAAAAGGCGCAATACATGAGGCCATGATGTTTATGCAGATAGAAACTGCAGTTTTCTCCATGAATAAGGCCCTCACCTACAATGAGAGAGACACCTCACAAAGGGAACTTTTCCTTTACACATGGAAATGTATCCTGAAAAAAGAACAACCTCCGCCCAGCTTCCAGAGTCCCTCCCATACAACAATCTATTCCAAAGAACCATTTTTTCAGAGTGACAGGTTGTGTTCCCCTACAACAGGTAGCAAGCTGACCAAAGGTACCAGGGAAAGGCAAACAGCCAAACACCCTAAAGAGGGTCTGCCATTCAGGCACACATTACAACAGAGACTCTTAGTTGAAAAGAATTTTAACACAGTGTACACAAAAGGATGAAGAAAGACTATTCCAAATGAAACACCAAAAATGACCCACCCCCTTGTGGATAAAGACCCAGGCAAAATGGTTGGTCCAAAGGGAGGTGCTGGGACCTGAAAGTTTGCAACAAGTTTCTAAGCAACTTCCTGGCAGGGAACCATAGGAGAGGGGCAGATGGGGCCAGGTAAGACAAAAGTAGCCAAATCAAGGTACAAATTAAGCTAATGCTGTCATTGTCAGCTTCCCATGTGTCTCTCACCCTCATGTCTCTTCAAATGTCTCTACATGTCTTCTCATGTGTCTCCTCCATGCTCCCCAAGTCCCTGGTAAAAGTCCAAAGTTGAGAAGTAGGTGCTCCTCCTTCATCTCTCTTCTACTCCATGTGTCTCCCTATGTACCTCCTACCTTCTGTACTCTAATTAGCTCAGCCACCTTCTGTACTCTAAATAGCTCAGCTCCTCCACACATTCAATGAGGCAGGGAACAACAAACAACTGTACCTCCCCTAACACAGCCCCCCCATGATGTATATTCAGCAGCTTGAACCAAAGGATAGACATCAACCCAGGAAGATATGATTATGTGAACACGTTTCTTTAAATTTCATCAGTTTCTTGAAATACATAAATTTTATGTATGTGTATATTCATCCAAAC